>WNGS01088705.1:0-10878 GCA_020271785.1 Procambarus virginalis
GGGAGAACCACCAAAACCTCCCAGAAGGACACACCAATATGGACAATCATTCATTTTGCAAACATTCAAGGTTAAAGCCAAAGTCAAGGAATAAAGTCAAGTTCATAAATGGTCTCCTATTAGAGTCAAACTCCATATTTGGGGCATTCACGGAAACTCATACAAAAGATTACATGGATGGTGAAATCTGGATTCCAAATTATAATTTATACAGATGTGATAGAAAAACTAGGTCAAATGGAGGAGTAGGTCTGTATATTAAAGAGGACCTGGTATGCAGAACTACTAAACTCAACTAATGAGGTGGTAGAGGTACTTGGAATTAAGGTAGAGAAACTAAACCTAATTATATTTAATATATAAACCGCCAGATACAACGGTTGAGGAATTCACAGAGCAGATGCACAAAATAGAGAACATACTTGATGACCTAGCAAACCCAGCTCCAGATATTATCTTCCTTGGAGATTTCAATTTACCGAGTCTAAGATGGAGAATGGCAAACACAAATATCATAGCAGGGAATGACCCGGGAAATAACCAGCCACAGGTCAGAGAACTTTTGAGATTCTGTGACAAATTCTCGCTCAATCAACAGATTACAGAACCAACTAGGAACGAAAACACACTAGACTTGTTATTCACAACAATGATGAACTAATCAGAGACATAACAATCTCAGATACTTCATACTCAGACCATAAGCTCATTGAAGTGCGAACTAGCATAAATAACGGTAGTAGATCTAAGAGACCCAACAAGCGAGAAGGAATATTCAATCAATTCAATTTCAACAATAAGAGGATTGACTGGGAAAAAATAAATGTAGACCTTTCAACCATTCAATGGGAGACGGTCTTAAGCGACAAAACTCCCACACAGGGAATAGCTCAACTGACAGCTGAAGCTTACAAGGTCTGCTTGAAGCACGTGCCGGTGAGGAGGGGCAGAAGAGGAACACTCTAGAAAGAGAACGCAGACGACTGTACAGGAGAAGGAAAAAAATAACGGAAATGCTTCGGCAGACACAACTATCACAAGCAAGGAAAATAAGCCTAAGCAGGGAGATCGAAGAAATCGAACAAACGTTGAAGCGATCATATGAGTGAGGAAATGGAATTGGAACAGAGAGCTATACAAGAGATAAGGAAAAATCCGAAATATTTTTTCACATACGCTAAATCAAAATCCAAAACCTCGACCAGTATTGGACCGTTAATTACAAATGAAGGTACGTACACAGAGGACAACAAAGAGATTAGTGAAATTCTAAGAAGCCAGTATGAGGCTATGTTTAGCACACCAATTAACAACATGAAAGTTGATGACCCAGACAGCTTCTTTATGAATGACATTCAAGCTGCAGATAATATAACGGATATTACCACAAACTCGGAAGACTTTGAAAGAGAAATTGACAATATGCCCATGCACTCAGCCCCTGGGCCTGACTCATGGAATTCAATATTCATAAAGAAATGTAAAGTACCAGTAGCGAGAGCACTCAGCGTAATATGGAGAAAGAGCCTGGATACAGGGGAGATACCAGCAGCACTTAAATCTGCAGATATAGCTCCGTTGCACAAGGGGGGGAGTAAAGCCTTGGCAAAAAATTATAGGCCAGTTGCACTAACATCACACATAATAAAAGTGTTTGAAAGAGTGATTAGGAATCAAATTTCTAGTTTTATGGAAAACAATGAATTGCACAATCCAGGACAACATGGATTTAGAGCGGGAAGATCCTGTCTGTCACAGTTACTCAACCACTATGACAAAATCACAGAAGCCCTAGAAGAAAAGCAAAATGCAGATGTTGTATACACAGACTTTGCAAAGGCTTTCGACAAATGTGACCATGGGGTGATAGCTCACAAAATGAGGTCAATGGGAATAACTGGAAAAGTAGGACGCTGGATACTCAATTTCCTGTCGAACAGAACACAAAGAGTAACAGTCAATCAGATAAAATCGAGTCCAAGCGATGTTAAAAGCTCTGTACCTCAAGGTACAGTCCTTGCACCGCTACTGTTCCTTATTCTCATATCTGATATAGAAAAATACACGTCACAGCTTCGTGTCATCCTTCGCAGATGACACAAAAATCAGCATGAAAATTACCTCTGCTGAAGACATTGAAAAACTACAAAGATGTCAACAAAGTTTTCGATTGGGCAGCAGAAAAAATGATGTTTAACAGTGATAAATTTCAGGTACTCAGGTACGGCAAAAATGAGGATCTGAAACATAATAGGGTACAAAACACAATCAAATCTTCCCATAGTAGAAAAACAGCATGTCAAGGATTTGGGAATAATGATGTCCGACGATCTAACGTTTAGGGAGCATAACCAAGCAAATATCGCATCAGCCAGAAAAATGATCGGATGGATTACGAGAACTTTCAAATCCAGGGATCCCATCACAATGGTTGTACTCTTCAAGTCACTTGTGTTGTCCCGTCTCGAATACTGCTCAGTACTCACTTCCCCCTTCAGAGCAGGAGAGATTGCTGAAATAGAGGGAATACAGAGAACATATACGGCACGCATAGACGAGATAAAACACCTAAATTATTGGGATCGTCTCAAAGCTCTCCAAATGTACTCTCTAGAAAGGAGACGAGAGAGATACCAAATAATATACACGTGGAAAATACTGGAGGGCCAGGTCCCAAATCTACACAGTAAAATAACAACGTACTGGAGTGAACGATATGGAAGAAAATGCAAGATTGAACCAGTGAAGAGCAGAGGTGCCATAGGCACAATCAGAGAACTGTAAACATCAGAGGTCCGCGGTTGTTCAACGTCCTCCCAGCGACTATAAGAAATATTGCCGGAACAACCGTGGACATCTTCAAGAGAAAACTGGACTGTTTCCTAAGAGAAGTCCTGGATCAGCCGGGCTGTGGTGGGTATGTGGCTCTGCGGGCCGCTCCAAGCAACAGCCTGGTGGATCAAGCTCTCACAAGTCGAGCCTGGCCTCGGGCCGGGCTTGGGGAGTAGAAGAACTCCCAGAACCCCATCAACCAGGTATCAACCAGGTATCACAGAATTACGAGTCCTGCACGCTATCCACCAGGCTACGAGACCCCCTGTGTAGAGGCGGACATGTCTGTCAGCGCCTGCTCATAGATGCCAACTGTGCATAATTCATAAATAAAACTATATTTGTTTAATTAATAAATAGGAAATCATATAACATGTTAATGATTAATAATGTATATTAATATATGAAAATTAACATTTTGGCATAAATATTTTACAACTAAGATTAAAATTTGTAATACAATATGCACGATAAGTTTGGCAACCATCGCCTGGTCAGCAAATCCTTCCTTACTGCCTCCCTCACCACTCCACCAAGAGAGAAGGGGAGAATTAGTGAGAGAGGAGAAATAGTGGGAGAGGGGGAGAATTAGTGAGAAAGGGAGGGAGAGGAAGGTAGGGAGAGATGCTAGGGGGGAGAATGGGAGAATTAGGGAGGGAGGGAAAGGCAGCCAGCCAGCCAGCCAGCCTGCCTGCCTGCCTGCCTGCCTGCCTGCCTGCCTGCCTGCCTGCCTGCCTGCCTGCCTGCCAGCCAGTCAGCCAGCCAGCCAGCCAGCCAGCCAGCCAGCCAGCCAGCCAGCCAGCCAGCCAGCCAGCCAGCCAGCCAGCCAGCCAGCCAGCCAGTCAGCCAGTCAGCCAGTCAGCCAGTCAGCCAGTCAGCCAGTCAGCCAGTCAGTCAGTCAGTCAGTCAGTCAGTCAGTCAGTCAGTCAGTCAGTCAGTCAGTCAGTCAGCCTGCCTGCCTGCCTGCCTGCCTGCCTGCCTGCCTGCCTGCCTGCCTGCCTGCCTGCCTGCCTGCCTGCCTGCCTGCCTGCCTGCCTGCCTGCCTGCCTGCCTGCCAGCCAGTCAGTCAGTCAGTCAGTCAGCCAGCCAGCCAGCCAGCCTCTCTGCCTGCCTGCCTGCCTGTGCCAATCCCTGCCAGCCTGCTTGCCTGCCTTTCCCTCCCTCCCTAATTCTCCCATCCCCCCCTCACTACTTCCTTCCTGCCTGCCTCCTCCTCCCTCTCTCACTAATTCTCCATCTCTCACTAATTCTCCCTCTCTCTCTAATTCTCCCCCTCTCTCTCTCATACTGCCTTCCATCTAAGCTCCCCCATCCACCCACCAGTCAGCAATCACTGATGCAATGCGTGCATTTGGAGCCGACATGGTGCACAGATGTTTCTTGATTGTGCAGATATGTAAAACAAAATTACAGAATGAACTCTCCAGCCTCATGACAAATCAAAATAATAAGAATAATAGGCCGTGAATCTGTGAAATCACAGGGTAGAAGGCAGCAAACTGGACCATCTCCCACCCATTACCACAGGCCGGCGTGACGCTTGGCGGACTGCTTCCTACCCGAACTTTGTTCGTGTAGCATGACTCCCCAACCCCAATCGGGAAACTGGAAGTTTTGGATAACTAAAGTTTGGAAACCAAGTGGTGCTCTGTATACCACATCTGCATTTTGTTTTTCTTCTTCTGCCTCAGTGATTTTGTCGTAATGGTCAAGTAGCTGTGAGAGGCATGATCTTCCTGCTCTAAATCCATGTTGGCCTGGATTGTGGAGCTCATTGGTCCCCATGAAACTAGTGACCTGACTCCTGATCACTCTCTCAAATACTTTTATTATGTGGGACGTTAGTGCAACTGGTCAATAATTCTTTGCCAATGCTTTGCTACCGCCCTTGTGTAGAGAGGCTATGTCTGCTGCTTTAAGCACATCTGGTATCTTCCCCGTGTCCCCTGTGTCCAAGCTCTTCCTCCACACTATACTGAGTGCCTGTGCTACTGGCACTTTGCATTTCATTATAAATATTGAATTCCATGAGTCTGGACCCGAGGCTGAGTGCATGGGCATATTGTCAATTTCTCTTTCAAAATCTGCCTCGCTCGTGTTGATATCAGTTATATTTACAGGGGTTTGGATATCACGCATAAAGAAGTTGTCTGGATCTTCCACTTTCATGCTGTGTATCGGGGTGCTAGACAAGTCCTCGTACTGCTTTTTTTAGGATTTCGCTAATTTCTTTTGTCATCCTCAGTATATGAACCTTCACTAGTACGAATAGGTCCAATACTGGCAGTGGTTTTTGCTTTTGATTTAACATATGTGAAGAAATATTTTGGGTTTTTCTTTATTTCTTGAATTGCTTTCTGTTCTAGTTGCCTTTCTTCAATCTGATATGAATGCTTCAGTCTGTTCGATTTCTTCAATCTCCCTCTTTAAATTATTCCTTCTTTGTAAGGAAAGTTGTGTCTGCTTCAGCATTTCCGTTAAATTTTGTCTTCTCTTGTATTGTCATCTGCGTTCTCTTTCTACGCTGGACCTCTTTCTGGCTTTCCTCAAAGGAACATGTTTCAGACAGACTTCATAGGCTTCAGAAGTCAGTTTTTATATTCCTTGTGTAGGATTTTTATTATTTAGAACATTTTCCCATTGAATGTTTGTAAGTTCCCTGTTTATTTTCTCCCAGTCTTTTAATAATTTATTTTATTATTAAAATTTTATTTATTGAATAGCCCTTCTCGCTTGATGTTTCTCTTGGGCCTACTATCGTTATTGATGTTAGTTTGCACTTCAATGAGCTTGTGGTCCGAGTATGTAATGTCTGAGACAGTAATGTCTCTGAGTAGCTCATTATTGTTCGTGAATATGTGGTCCAGGATGTTCTCGTTCCTAGTCGGTTCTGTAATCTGTTGACTGAGCGAGAATTTGTCACAGAATCTCAGTAGTTCTCTGACCTGTGATTGGTGATTGGTTTTACTTTGCCTTTGTTTTTCTCCCTTATTATTTCTGTTTCTGTTCTCTCTTTTATCTATGTTCTTCAGTGGAATATTTGTGGTTTTTATGCCAACTTCCATGAACTCCAATTTCTGATTGCACAGTTTTCCTCGCTTTGTGTTTGTCTCCAGCAGCTGATGCTTGGTGCTCGTCCTGGTCGCTTCTGTGATTATTCCTTTCTTTTTTCCCCTCCAGCGTTTGCTGGGGCCCCATGCCTCTACTGCTCTTTTGATCCGTCTTGATATTCCCTTCGTCCTTCTACATTTTCAGTTGCCCATTCAGTGTTCTGTATCTTTGTGAGTAAATGGTATACAGTCTGTTTTGATACCATGAACAAAATACAGATTTGTTCATGGTATACAGTCTGTTCCATTTATCTCCCCCCCCCCCCCCGAATGTCCCACTTTCTCTTCCTGATCTTAAACACCTGTTGGACTCCTTACCAGAGCCTGTGCTCCTTTTGGGGTATTTTAACTGTCGGCATACTCCCTGGGGTGATGTTCTGACGAACACCCAGGGCCGCCTTCTTGAAGCCTTTGTCCTCTCTTCTCTATCTCTTCTGAATTCTGGTGAGCCCACTCATGTTGACTCCTGCACTCACACCCTTTCCTGTCTTGATCTTTCTCTCTGCTCATCTTCTCTTTATTTGGACTTCATCTGCATTCTAACTTCAGAATTGCTTTTAAATACATGGATGGCGATACACTAAAGAAATTGTTCTCGACTTGTTAGGCCAAAGCTAGAATATGCAGCGATTGTGTGGTGCCCATATCTTAAGAAGCACATCAACAAACTGGAAAAGGTGCAAAGACATGCTACTAAGTGGCTCCCAGAACTGAAGGGCAAGAGCTACGAGGAGAGGTTAGAGGCATTAAATATGCCAAAACTAGAAGACAGAAGAAAAAGAGGTGATATGATCACTACATACAAAATAGTAACAGGAATTGATAAAATCGATAGGGAAGATTTCCTGAGACCTGGAACTTTAAGAACAAGAGGTCATAGATATAAACTAGCTAAACACAGATGCCGAAGAAATATAAGAAAATTCACTTTCGCAAACAGAGTGGTAGACGGTTGGAACAAGTTAGGGGAGAAGGTGGTGGAGGCCAAGACCGTCAGTAGTTTCAAAGCGTTATATGACAAAGAGTGCTGGGAAGACGGGACACCACGAGCATAGCTCTCATCCTGTAACTACACTTCAGGTAATTACCATTAACACTACCTGCGTCCCCTGACACCATTAACACTACCTGCCTCCCCTGACACCATTAACACTACCTGCCTCCCCTGACAGCTTCCAGCACTGACATCACCTGCCTTCCCTGACAACAACTTCCATGACCTTCCCCTGATATCAACTTCCACCACTGACACCACCAGTCTCTTTTGACAACAACTTCCACCACTGACACCACCAGTCTTTTCTGACAACAATTCAACACTAACTCCACTTGCCTCCAATAAGAATAACTTCCACCACCTGTAACACCGTAAAGGTGTTTGGGGTTAGTTATATTTAATATATACGCATATTTCATGAGTCACAGACAAGGATTTTGACAGACGCCAACTTGTCCGGCCTTAATCTCACCCTCAAGTGTTAATACCACCGAGTTGACCTGACGTCAGGTCATGCGGATCTCACTTGGCTCCCGCTATTCTTATAAGCGTAGCCTGGCAGCCTTCAAACATGCCGACGTTTAAGGAGTGGCTGGTAGAGTGCCTGAGGCTATCTACTGTGGGCGGAGTTAGTTACTAGGTCTCCCAATATATACTCGGAGAGCTATCGATTCAGAGAGGACAGGAGAAGCAGAGCAAAAGACAAGAACAGCCAGGGGAGCGGAGCTAAGGACAGCCTAGCCAGAGGCTGTCAGCCGGCGGGGCGGGACAGTCTCTATCAACTACAGACCTCCCCCCCTCTCTATCCAACAGAGACTCAGACACTTGGTGAGTTGAACATTGAGGTGACTTAGTCGTGGTTACAGGTGTTGTGTGATTTAAAGGGGCAGACAGTTGTAGGGTTCTCGAATTCTTGGATGATGACTCACTTTACATATATATATCTTCAACATTTTTAACCCTTACACTGCTCAGGGGTCCTGGGGACATTTACACCCCTGTGCGCAAAAAAAAAAAAATTCAAATTTTTTTTTCGTCTTCTAAACATGTTAATTTGTGTCCCCTGAGCACGGGAAAAATAGCAAAAAAATCGTAGGTGACATATTTTGGGCGCAATTGACCGAAGAAGTCTGGCAAAAAGTGGGCGTTGACAGAGCGGTCGTCAGGGCTGGTCAGCGTCACCCGCGCTGACAGATGGGAGTTGCCACAAAGATATTATTACCTAATTGTTTCAATGTCTCCGATTGATTTTTTCTTAGTTTTTTTGCAGTAATATTATTCAATAGTGTGTATTGTAATATATTTATATAATAAAAGTGGTGAATAATCGCTATACTCAAACGTATGGTGTGCATATTAGTAATTCAATTATTATGTTCATAAAACAATAAACAAATAGTTTTGCTGCTATTACACTCTATACACAGGTTATATATAAGTATCTGCATATTTTGGTCACCATAACGAACCACTAAGTTGGTATTGAGAGTCGAAAAGCAACGAAGAGTTACCGCCACACAGTAGCCAGCCACTCGCTGCCACTCCCTCAACACACGCACTAAACTTTCTCCCCCAACAATACCATTTGTGGTGTTATTACACTATATACAGACGTTATATATAAGTATGTATATATTTTGTTCACCACAACTGTACAGCTAAGCTGATATAGTTAGTTCAGGAACTAAGAGTCGTCGGTATACACAGCTGGCGGCTCCCTCACTCATTCAAGGTCACACACACACTAAACTTTCTCCCCCAACAATACTGTTTGCAGTGTTATTACCCTATATACACATATTATATATAAATATCTACATGTTTTATGCACCGTAACTGGACACCTAAGCCTGTAGTGCGCCCAAAGAGCATAGTGGCCACTCTCTAAACAGCTAGACAAATCGTGCAGACGACGTCACCTCCGTCACCCAAATGGCTCCTCCCAGCATAATCCTTTTGCTGTTATTACACTAATACACACATTATATATAAGTATCTACATTTGTGTTCACCATAGAGAACCACTGAGCTGGTATGGTGAATGTAAACAATAACAGGTGGCCACACCGTCAGTAAACGATGCTGTCTCCTTCCGTCTCTCAGCATCACTCCTCCTACAGCGCTAATTATTACAACAATCCTGCTATTATCACAACCCTGGTTATTTATATCACAGTCAGGGGTCATCTGTAATATTGTCATCACTAAATAATAACAATTATATATTTATTTTGACATTTTTCGGCGATGCTGTGGTCACAAGCTGAACAGCAATGCTGCTCGCTCATGCTGCGTGCGCCAGCCTTGGTTGCTCCAACAGTAATGTGCCTCTCACACCTGAGAATATTGCCCACGATTTTTTTTTTAAATTGCGTCTGTTTACAAGAGCCCTGAGGAAGCTAATGTGAACCCAGTGTAGCCGCGGGCCATTTGAATCGGGCGTGGTACCCTATGGCGTATATATACGCCATGCGCACCGTGGGACATGTTACTCAGGGCGTATATATACGCCATGCGCAGTTTAAGGGTTAATTGCTTAAATTATGATACTTATCATGTGAAATATAAGTGAAGTTATTATTTAAATTGTGTTTAACTTTGTTCCCTAGAGTTTTGAGTTGAGATGAGGAAGCCTCAGCGGTTACTGGTTTCATGATATTGAGTACATGATACAGATGGAACATACTAATAATGACCTTGTGATAACATCTTTTCTGAATATTGAGATACAGACAAGTTCCATTCCTTGTCTTGTATGTAATGATCTAGAATGGATGGTGGCAGCATTTACTCTTCTACTGTACTAGCAATTACACACTTCTTCTAATTTCTATTTCATGCAATTTCTTCTTCTACTCTCTTCTTCCACTTCTACTATCTACTTTTCTACTTCTACCTATCTACCCCTCCTTCTACCTCTTCTACTTCTCCTACTCACTTATCCTACTTACTTCACTCATCATTCTCTACCCCTCGTTACACACCTGCCCCCTGACACTAAATCCCAACTACTGACACCACTTGCCCCCCCCCCCCCCCTGACTTCAACACTCACCAACGACACCACCTGCCTACCCTGACACCATTTTATCATCCTACAACCTGGAACTAACAACTACGACTACCATTGTTTCTCCCTGGAAACGATGGTAAGCAAAATAAAACACTGTACAACTGTTAACACTTTGTTGAATCATAGATGATGACAGTTGCCTCCGACGCTCGGTCTCGGTGACTGCTTGGATGAGCAATCTTCCCTTAATTCAACATTTGTATGTTCCACTGAACATTTAGTACCAAATGCAATTTGTTCGGATCATTTGGGAATTCATTAGAGCGTGGTTCGTTCAAGTGAGGATGCATTGTATATTAATGAGATTTGGTGGATATAAATAGGAGCTGCCTCATATGAGCCAATAGGCCTTCTGCAGCTTCCTTGATTCTTACGTACTGTTATTATCTTGTAACGAGTAACATTATTATTTTGTAACAAGTAACATTATTCCAGAAGTCTATAGTTAGACATGCTATTGACACCTGCCATTGATACGAATTGGTATTAATATTTCTTGCTAGTGGTGTAATGAGTGTATGGGTAATAATTTGCTATTGTTGCTTATACATTGCAATAAGTTTATGAAATTATGTAATATTAATGAAGCTTATTTGTTTCAGAATTCATGACAAATGGTGGCTGAAATGAAGATACTGCAAGACATAGGAATTTATTTTGAGCCATATTTTTTGGGGAAGTGGAACTTGGACAGGGATTTTCCTAAAATACCTGCAAACAAGTTGCATATGCCAATTCTTCGAAGTCACACTAGGAAAAACTCAGCGGAAAATCATGGCATTGCTAACTTGTCTGTTACATTTGGGAAACCGTCAAAACGTGTCATTGAAAATGTCCAGAGAATGGACATACTTTTTAAAATTGTT
>WNGS01088710.1:17311-29322 GCA_020271785.1 Procambarus virginalis
GAGCTACGTCCGACCACAGTGCCTGCTCAAACCTGAACAGATAGCACATGTGATCCGGTGACTGAAGAAATTCCTCACTTACCAGAAGAGAATATCTAGACTGAGGCCCCGCCTCGCCTAGCTGTATAGAAACGGGTCCGCTGGACCCGGCCGCGCTCAGTGCACTGCAGTCTGTGCACATGTGGCAGCGTGTGAGTGAACGAGCGCCCGCGGTGGAGCTCGATCTTTGTTAGGGGGTGATGTGGGAGTATGTCTCCCAAGATGCCTCCCACAGCTGACTTGAATGGCATTGCAGTGCACAGTGCACTGATCTTGTGCACAAAGCCTATTCCCTTAATCCTGGATAGTTTTCTGGCATGTTGGGTATCTCCAGAATGCCCACTTAACCAGGAACACTGTAAAATACGTAGGCGCCGTATGTCTAGGCAGGAAGTAGATACAAGGGAGTTAAGCACTGCCCACCAAGGGTCAGTGAGTACATGGCTGGTGCCCACGTGAGAGACAGGGGAAGGCGCCAGCAGCGTCTGACCTCTGGGGTCAACCGGCGCGATGTTGAATAACAGCTATGACGTGTTCATGACGTCACTCCTGCTACTGCTCATCGAACGAGCTAATATGATTGGTTCCCGCTCATTTGCTGCAATGCTATTGGTCAAATTGTAACTCCTTTTGTGTTGTGTGCCACGAGATGCCCGGCACCCTTGCAAACTCATTCACGTGAGAGCGACCATACCCAGAGGACGTGTTCTGTTCTACCGGCCAATAGACTGATCACCGTCTATCCCTCACCGTCAAGTTAACTCAGCGTCTTTGCGATATACCACACACTCGCCAGAATCACGAGTGGGAATATAATGTTTAGAAGCCTAAAGTGACAAATCTCCAGAGCGAAACAGACTGGTATCAGGTAACCCCTGGTGACAAAGATCGTCGTGAGTGACCTAGAGTGAACTAAGGCAGTGCCGCCGCCTAAGTAATCTGTGTGTGACATTACCACAGTGTACAGTGTAGTGCATGGTACCGCCACTCATCCTGAGCGTGTACCTCAGTACCTCGAGCGCCCGCCGCCGCCCTAGCTCCTACGTGACGTCACCACCTCACGCACCGTCAGTGCCAGTGTGTGCGCGTGTGTCTGTCTGTTAAGCATACAGCACGCCCTACTCACGAAATCATCTCAAGGTACTGCGAGCACCCTCCGTGTCTACGAGCGAAACCAGCTATCAGGCCACCTACGAGTGCTTGTATAAACGAGTCTGAGTGAGTGCGTAAGGAAAGGTACCTTATCTGTAAGTACAAGATCTTGTCATTGTTTTATTGTGTCTGTGTTGATCTGAGGGATCAACCACAGTTCTCACCTTCTTATACCTGTCACAGGTTATAGGTGAATCGACGGTGTATGCGTGTTTATCTGTGTGGTATCACTGCATTTCACTCGTCTGTGAATGTGAGCTTCACATACACCACACATTTAGTATTGTGTGATTATTATTGTGTTATTGCATATCATCATTACCGAGTATCCGGTTGGAACTCTTGTGATCCCTTTGCATACCGGCAGTTAGGTTGCCGTGTTAGTGATTGGCTGTCAACTGTGTTAAGTTAGGTGTTTCTCCACGAGTGGATACGAGTCGATTAGCCAGACGTCAAGAGTCTCGCTAATGCAACCATAGCTTTGCTGACGCCAATCGAAAGTAAATCAAGCACCCTGTGTATTAGTGGTTAAGTTAGTAAATAAACTACTGTTAAGCTTTATGCGGTGTTTCCGTTGAACCACTTCTGAATACTGCCAATATTACTCCAGCCTTCAGCTCTAGGTGTCTTCAACACCGAGTTGCCTGTAAGTCACTAAACTATAAATTTGATGAGGACCCTAGGAGTCCCTTAAAGTGTTACAACATTGAGGAGATTCCAACGACCAACGTGGAGCAGGACCAGGTGAGGCTAGTCTGAGAAGAGACCCACAAGGACTCTAACTCGACCTTGCTCCCAGGCCCTGTACGGTTGCTCTCGTATTTTTCTATTCTGCTAATTCCGACAGCTTCGTAAAGCGTCTGCCACATGTCCATTGGCGACGTACGCATTGCAGTCGTGACAGCAAAAAAAGGAAAACCCCCCACACCAATGTACCTTCTTGTGTATGAATAAATAAATAAAAATAAATAAATAAAGAAATAAAATAAATAAAATAAATAAATAAATAAATACTAACTCACACAGGATCCCACCTTGTGTTACTAACTCACACAGGATCCCACCTTGTGTTACTAACTCACACAGGATCCCACCATGTGTTACTAACTCACACAGGATCCCACCATGTGTTACTAACTCACACAGGATCCCACCTTGTGTTACTAACTCATAAAGGATCCCACCTTGTGTTACTAACTCACACAGGATCCCACCTTGTGTTACTAACTCATAAAGGATCCCACCTTGTGCTACTAACTCACACAGGATCCCACCTTGTGTTACTAACTCACACAGGATCCCACCATGTGTTACTAACTCACACAGGATCCCACCTTGTGTTACTAACTCACACAGGATCCCACCTTGTGTTACTAACTCACACAGGATCCCACCTTGTGTTACTAACTCATAAAGGATCCCACCTTGTGTTACTAACTCACACAGGATCCCACCTTGTGTTACTAACTCACACAGGATCCCACCTTGTGTTACTAACTCACACAGGATCCCACCTTGAGCTACTAACTCACACAGGATCCCACCTTGAGCTACTAACTCACACAGGATCCCACCTTGGGCTACTAACTCACACAGGATCCCACCTTGTGCTACTAACTCACACAGGATCCCACCTTGTGTTACTAACTCATACAGGATCCCACCTTGTGTTACTAACTCACACAGGATCCCACCTTGTGTTACTAACTCACACAGGATCCCACCTTGGGCTACTAACTCACACAGGATCCCACCTTGAGCTACTAACTCACACAGGATCCCACCTTGTGTTACTAACTCATACAGGATCCCACCTTGTGTTACTAACTCACACAGGATCCCACCTTGTGCTACTAACTCACACAAGATCCCACCTTGTGTTACTAACTCATAAAGGATCCCACCTTGTGTTACTAACTCACACAGGATCCCACCTTGTGTTACTAACTCATAAAGGATCCCACCTTGTGTTACTAACTCATAAAGGATCCCACCTTGTGTTACTAACTCATACAGGATCCCACCTTGTGTTACTAACTCACACAGGATCCCACCTTGTGTTACTAACTCACACAGGATCCCACCTTGAGCTACTAACTCACACAGGATCCCACCTTGGGCTACTAACTCACACAGGATCCCACCTTGGGCTACTAACTCACACAGGATCCCACCTTGTGTTACTAACTCATACAGGATCCCACCTTGTGTTACTAACTCACACAGGATCCCACCTTGAGCTACTAACTCACACAGGATCCCACCTTGGGCTACTAACTCACACAGGATCCCACCTTGTGTTACTAACTCATACAGGATCCCACCTTGTGTTACTAACTCACACAGGATCCCACCTTGTGTTACTAACTCACACAGGATCCCACCTTGTGTTACTAACTCACACAGGATCCCACCTTGTGCTACTAACTCACACAGGATCCCACCTTGTGTTACTAACTCACACAGGATCCCACCTTGTGTTACTAACTCACACAGGATCCCACCTTGAGCTACTAACTCACACAGGATCCCACCTTGTGCTACTAACTCACACAGGATCCCACCTTGTGTTACTAACTCACACAGGATCCCACCTTGTGTTACTAACTCACACAGGATCCCACCTTGAGCTACTAACTCACACAGGATCCCACCTTGTGCTACTAACTCACACAGGATCCCACCTTGTGCTACTAACTCACACAGGATCCCACCTTGTGTTACTAACTCACACAGGATCCCACCTTGTGTTACTAACTCACACAGGATCCCACCTTGAGCTACTAACTCACACAGGATCCCACCTTGAGCTACTAACTCACACAGGATCCCACCTTGGGCTACTAACTCACACAGGATCCCACCTTGTGCTACTAACTCACACAGGATCCCACCTTGTGTTACTAACTCACACAGGATCCCACCTTGTGTTACTAACTCACACAGGATCCCACCTTGAGCTACTAACTCACACAGGATCCCACCTTGTGCTACTAACTCACACAGGATCCCACCTTGGGCTACTAACTCACACAGGATCCCACCTTGTGCTACTAACTCACACAGGATCCCACCTTGTGTTACTAACTCATACAGGATCCCACCTTGTGTTACTAACTCACACAGGATCCCACCTTGTGTTACTAACTCACACAGGATCCCACCTTGAGCTACTAACTCACACAGGATCCCACCTTGTGTTACTAACTCATACAGGATCCCACCTTGTGTTACTAACTCACACAGGATCCCACCTTGTGCTACTAACTCACACAGGATCCCACCTTGTGTTACTAACTCATACAGGATCCCACCTTGTGTTACTAACTCACACAGGATCCCACCTTGTGCTACTAACTCACACAAGATCCCACCTTGTGTTACTAACTCACACAGGATCCCACCTTGAGCTACTAACTCACACAGGATCCCACCTTGGGCTACTAACTCACACAGGATCCCACCTTGTGTTACTAACTCACACAGGACCCCACCTTGGGCTACTAACTCACACATGCAGTATTCTGTGCTACTCACTGAGAGCAGCAGTACACCAAGAACTTGAACAAAATCTTGTAGATCTGAGGCAAAGTGAAATCGACACCAGTAATTCCATCTATCATCATACTATCATGCAAGAGGAGCCACACATCTATGGTTCATCCAATAAAATCAGCAGACTTCTAGATGTTACTACTGCTCGGCTTAGACTCGGTTACAAGTATCTGAAAATTTTCATTATCTGCTGATGTAGACCTGAACAAATGTAAACTGTCAACATAATTATTCACACACCCTCCGTCACTATGTGATGGAGTGCGAAAACATACGTGAATTCAGATACAATTCTATAACAAATATTCGAGAGATGTGGAAATATTTCATTCAAAACTATCTGCTGCCAGAAATCTTAGCCAAATATTCCCAGTTTGTTAACTGTAGGTAGTAACTGAAGGGAAGGAAACTATCAGGAGAAAACGCTAAGTACTATATAGCACTTGGAAGGGTCAGTCTGGTTTGACAAAGGCTTTAACAAAGTCGAAACGTTACCTCCTTTCATTTTTCTCTGTGGTTTTTCCGCATAAAATGATCAGTGTTTTGTGATCGTCAATTGCATATATATATATATATATATATATATATATATATATATATATATATATATATATATATATATATATATATATATATATATATATATATATAGCTCTCCCCATATGTCAAATTCAAATTCATGTAAAAGTACATACATAGAAGATGAGTTACAAACATAATGTTGGATTTATAGATTGAGCTAGTACATACAATAACTAGTAGTAATAGGCATCCTTCAGTCTCGGGAGATTATGGAGTTGCGCTCTGGTTGTCAGTCCTGGCGCAGCGTCTGGTGTGACTGATGAGGCCAATCCCAGAGTGGCAGTCCATCCCACACCGAGCACAAACGACGTCCGATTCTGGTCTGTCTTCCTGGCTACCGACTTTCCTTCTCTGTCTCTTTGCCTCCGATTTCTTGGCAAGTGACTCCTCGAACTTGGAGAGACATACAATAACTAAAGCCACTAATATGCACAGCGTTTCGGCCAAGGTGTGGGGAAAACCTAGACTAAAACGTAATAAATAGTCACTGCTTTTATCATAAAAGCGGTGAAATTCTGTGGGGAAGGATACGCATTACCGTGCTCCACTGTCTAAACGACTAAGCGGCGCGCGCGTAGAGCGGGGTACTTGGGAGCACAGGCGCGGCGCCTTCTGGCTCGCCGCCGCCCTGCAGGTACACCACAAAACTCCCACCCTCCTCCCGGTGCTCCGTCGGAACCCCCAAATGGGGGTGCTCCATCGGAACCCCCAAAGTGACAAGCCAAGAATACCAAGCTTTACAATTACCGTAAATGCTCAGGCAACTTTAAATTAGAGATGTCTCTTCAATGTATTTGATTACATTAATTCTACTTCTGTATATTAATTTATGGCTTTCACTAATCTTCATTAGTCACCATAATTAATTCAGCTCTATTACCTATTTGTTATATTGAGCTATTATGCTTCTTCAGTTAAGGATTATCTAATTTAATCTTTTATGATTGTATTATTAATTAATTATTTATTCACTAATCTTCATTTGTCACCATAATTAATTCAGCTCTATTTACCTATTTGTTATATTGAGCTATTATGCTTCTTCAGTTAAGGATTATCTAATTTAATCTTTTATGATTGTATTATTAATTAATTATTTATTAATTAAATAATTAATTATTATTATTTTAAAATTAAAATAAGTCCCCCACTCCGTGAGCGTTTTCTTCCAACCACAGAATAATTGAGATTAAGTATAAATTGTGTTGAAAAAGGAATAAAAAATGAGGGGGGGGGGAAACATGGCAGAAATCAGCAACTATACAAGTTGGTCGACAAACAGCATTGTTTAAAATAGCAAGACATGGGTTGACATTTAGGGGTAAGGTAGGTTACATGGAGTTTATTAGGTATACTTAGTTTTTTATCTTAAACTGGTTGAGATAGGTACAGCCTTTAACATGATTGGGAAGGTAATTCCACATTCTGGGTCCCTTGATTTGTAGAGCATTTCTAGTTTGGTTAAGTCATACTCTTGGAATATCAAATAGGTATTTGTTTCTGGTGTGGTGCTCATGGGTTCTGTTACAACCTTCTAGGAAGGTTAAGAAGAAGTGGCTTAATTTAATTGCTCATGTCAGTTCTTTAATTTAGAAACTGTACTTGTGTCAGTCTCGAGCCCATTGTCGATGTGACGATGTGCATTGAATTTTGTAACTAGATAATCAAGATTGTAACTTGCTTAGCTAAATGAATTGTGGGGTTCAGTCCCTGAACCCATTATGTTCCTCTGTAACCCATTCTACTACCAGCCGATGAATGGGTATGAGGTGCATAATAAATGAATATAATAATAATAAATAAATAAATGTTTATTTAGGTCAGGTACATACATACAAGAGATATTACAAGGAATGATTGATTTATAGATAGGGCTAGTACATACAATGCCTAAAGCCACTATTACGCAAAGCGTTTCGGGCATGAAATAACTAAAACTAACTTGGGCATGAAATAACTAAACTAACTTTATTACTAAAGAAATGCAACTTTCTCAGTATAATTTATTCTATCAATTTATAATGAAGTTATTATGTAGAGTTCAAATGTTGTTACAATGGAGCTATTGTTACATTTATTGGTTTGCTTATTGGACGTCCTGGAGACACTGTGCGTGCTGGTGCTTTACCAAGAATGTAACACTCAATCACCATTGTGTGCTTTCACAACCCACTCTACCTTCTTCAATATAAATAAATAAATATAATAAATACATACCGGTAAATAATAATACAGCATTACACATAAGTGTGGGCAAAGATCAGTAACCAAAGAAATGGAAGAAGGAAGGTGGCGGTGAAGCGAGCGAGTGACGTCATCACAACAAATGTTCCACTATCGGACGTGTACACGACCCGTGAGATAACACTGACGCTCCTCGCTTATCTTGAAGACGGTCTCCTGTCTCCAAAATACCCGCTAAATTGTCCCTCCCACAATACTCACAAGACAGTTGTGGCAGTGTAAGTGTGTGGTGAGCACACCACTCAAGACATTGAGGATATACCCCGAGGAAGACACAAAACTGTTGAAGAAAGGAGTCACTGGCTCCACCTGACCACCTTGGGCCAGATTCACGAAGGTACTTACCAATGTTTTTTCTTATTAGCTACGAATGTTTTTCTTCTTAGCTACGAATGTTTTCTTCTTAGCTACGAATGTTTTTCTTCTTAGCTACGAATGTTTTTCTTCTTAGCTACGAATGTTTTTCTTCTTAGCTACGAATGTTTTTCTTCTTAGCTACGAATGTTTTCTTCTTGGCTACGAATGTTTTTCTTCTTAGCTACGAATGTTTTCTTCTTGGCTACGAATGTTTTACTTCTTAGCTACGAATGTTTTTCTTCTTAGCTACGAATGTTTTTCTTCTTAGCTACGAATGTTTTCTTCTTAGCTACGAATGTTTTTCTTCTTAGCTACGAATGTTTTTCTTCTTGCTACGAATGTTTTACTTCTTAGCTACGAATGTTTTCTTCTTGGCTACGAATGTTTTTTTTCTTAGCTACGAATGTTTTTCTTCTTAGCTACGAATGTTTTTCTTCTTAGCTACGAATGTTTTTCTTCTTAGCTACGAATGTTTTTCTTCTTAGCTACGAATGTTTTTCTTCTTAGCTACGAATGTTTTACTTCTTAGCTACGAATGTTTTTCTTCTTAGCTACGAATGTTTTACTTCTTAGCTACGAATGTTTTTCTTCTTAGCTACGAATGTTTTACTTCTTAGCTACGAATGTTTTTCTTCTTAGCTACGAATGTTTTTCTTCTTAGCTACGAATGTTTTTCTTCTTAGCTACGAATGTTTTTCTTCTTAGCTACGAATGTTTTTCTTATTAGATACGAATGTTTTACTTCTTAGCTACGAATGTTTTTCTTCTTAGCTACGAATGTTTTTCTTCTTAGCTACGAATGTTTTTCTTATTAGCTACGAATGTTTTACTTCTTAGCTACGAATGTTTTTCTTCTTAGCCACGAATGTTTTTCTTATTAGCTACGAATGTTTTACTTCTTAGCTACGAATGTTTTTCTTCTTAGCCACGAATGTTTTTCTTCTTAGCTACGAATGTTTTTCTTCTTAGCTACGAATGTTTTCTTCTTAGCTACGAATGTTTTTCTTCTTAGCTACGAATGTTTTTCTTCTTAGCTACAAATGTTTTTCTTATTAGATACGAATGTTTTACTTCTTAGCTACGAATGTTTTTCTTCTTAGCTACGAATGTTTTTCTTCTTAGCCACGAATGTTTTTCTTCTTAGCTACGAATGTTTTTCTTCTTAGCTACGAATGTTTTTCTTCTTAGCTACGAATGTTTTTCTTATTAGATACGAATGTTTTACTTCTTAGCTACGAATGTTTTTCTTCTTACCACGAATGTTTTTCTTCTTAGCTACGAATGTTTTTCTTCTTAGCTACGAATGTTTTTCTTCTTAGCTACGAATGTTTTTCTTCTTAGATACGAATGTTTTTCTTCTTAGCTACGAATGTTTTTCTTCTTAGCTACGAATGTTTTTCTTCTTAGCTACGAATGTTTTCTTCTTAGCTACGAATGTTTTTCTTCTTAGCTACGAATGTTTTTCTTCTTAGCTACGAATGTTTTCTTCTTAGCTACGAATGTTTTTCTTCTTAGCGCCTTCGTGGCGGCTACGTCGGTATTCAGGTAGCTACACTTAGAAGAAAAACCTTCGTAACTTTGGTCCGTCATATAAGTGTACTGTCGACCACTCGTAACTGGATATAACTCAGTTTTTCTCTACTACATAACACTGGGATCGATTTTAATATAAACAAAAGATTATTAGTTGGTGAATCTCGTGAAGAGGAGTCCTTCGTGTTAGTTATATATGCATTCTCTGCTTGAAACTTGAAGTAAATATGTCTTTTATGATAGTAGAATTAGTTTTATAATAGCAAGATATTATACCCGTAGTTATTAAGTAAATAAACACTGGTGAACATGAAATATGAGAGAAGGTTATGAGCCCTGCCTGATGGGAGCATTTACTATCACCAATGCACCTGTTCACCTAGTAATCAGTAAGGGTGTACCTTAGCTATACATACACAGTTTTAATTTATTTTGTTTGTTTTATTTTGAAATTAAATCTGGGTGAGACACAAAGAAAAATATCCTGCACAAATGATGTTAGGTTAGGGTAAAAACTTCAAAAACTTTTCTCATTGAATACTTAAACCTATAATATGACTATATGAACTATTAAAAAAAGAGAGAGGGAAGTAGGGTTCAAGACCTCTTCCTGTTACACAATTTGGGTGTGGGAACCAGTAATTATCAAAAGAAGGCACCAACCCGGGAAGGCTATGTAGCATTAAGGCAGTGAGGTGAGGCAGCTACTTATATGAGGAATGCTTATTTTATTTACCTTATAAGCTGAGGCGCGTATTTTATTTGAGGAATGCTCAGCTGATTCCTCTACATTAGCATGGAACAAATTTGTGTCCAGGACGTCTTCCTGTTACACAATTTGGCTGTGTAACAATCAGTAAGTAATTATCAAAAGAAGGCACCAAGCTGGGAAGGCTATGTAGCACCATTGTGTGTTGCAATAACCTAATTTTTTTTAACAAATAATGCACCTGTGAGAAACAAATCCTGTCAGCTGTAAAAATATTGATGCAGTTATTTAAATAAAAATATAATGAAAGAAATATTACTGGTTTATTTTTATCTTATCTTTTTGTACTATACAATACAGTATATCCAAAGAAGTGAAAATTGAGACATAATGCACAATTTAATGAATGATTCAAAAGAAATATGACTACTGTATTACATATCAACATGAGATCTTAATGATCCATGGTTAACATGATTTAATAAGGATAATATTGGTAATAACACAAACTATAATTTAAAATCTTTATTACTGATATTTTTGTATTAAGAAGCTTGCTCGTGTCCGAAGCTAGACACAAATACAACAAAATTATAAGGATGGTAACAGAGTCCATTTCATGTGGTCTCCATCTCATGTTGGCCTCCGAATGCATGATAGAGCTGATAAGTTAGCCAAAGAATCTGCCTTTAAAGGAGCCGTTGAGTGTAACCTTGGATTGTCAATGAGCAATCTGAGAGCAGCAGTACACCGAGAACTTCAACAAGATCTTGTAGATCTGAGGCAAAGTGAAATTGACACCAGTAATCCATCTATCATCATACTATCATGCAAGAGGAGCCACACATCTATGGATCATCCAATAAAATCAGCAGACTTCTAGATGTTACTGCTGCTCGGCTTAGACTCGGTTACAAGTATCTCTGGGAATTCTCATTATCTGCCGATGTAGACCTGACCAAAATGTAAACTGTGTCAACAAAATTATTCGCACCCTCCGTCACTATGTGATGGAGTGCGAAAAGATACGTGAATTTAGAGACAATTCTATAACCAATGTTCCAGCGATGTGTAAATATTTCATTCAAAATGATCTGCTACCAGAAATTTTAGCCAAATATCCCCAGTTTGCTAACTGTAGGTAGTAACTGAGTGATTGTAACCTATCCACCGCTGCCACTGGATGGGAGGCGGTGTGCAGGGAAAATATAAATTTGACACTAGCTCTCCACATATGTCAGTTGCTTAATTTAGAACCTGTACTTGAGGTCGATCTCGAACCATTGTTGATGTGACGACTTATATTGAATTTTGTAACTAGCTCATCAAGATTGTAACTTGCTTAGCTAAATGAATTGTGGGGTTCAGTCCCTGAGCCATTATGTGCCTCTGTAACCCTTTCCACTACCGCCCACAAGATGGGTATGGGGTGCATAATAAATGAACTAAAACTAAGAAGCTTAGGTATTACACAGCAATGTGCTGCTACCATATTCTATATGGAAAGATTACAACAGTGTAGATAAAAAACTAGTTAAGTTTGCTACAATCCCCACTCACAGGATGGTTAGTCTTACATGGAATCAGGGGAGGAAAACACCTGCCTCAATACAAAAAAACAAATCAACTCTGACTACACAATAATTCACCATTTTCACAAAGAGTAAGCACTGAATCATGGAAACATTATATTATAACTACAGTTCTCTTACTAGTTTCTACAGACTCCTCTCAAACAATATATTTTTTTAACATGCTTAGGCATACACAGCAATGTGCTGCTTCCCTATTCTGTATGAAGGACCATATAGTCCATTCTCTGAAATTCTCCCTGGACAGA
>WNGS01088710.1:32755-97507 GCA_020271785.1 Procambarus virginalis
GTTTTGCAACATCAAGGTATCCCCATATTACTGCCCTCTAATCTTGCAAACGTTGCAAAAGATCGCCCGATCCCGGTGGCTTCAGCAAGACAATTTACGTTAATATAAGGCACCGTCGCTCTACGCGGACAGCTGGCACTAATTCTCCCATAATTAGGCAAATTAACAAATTGCTCGCTCCCATTAAGTGACTGAGAATTTCCCTGAATACTCAAAGGGTCCCTTTAAATCCTCAACACAGTTCCTAGGACAGTAATAATGTATACCTGATAACACTGCACAAACCTGCACATAATGATACCGTCAGCATGCCCCCCATGCTAATGACATCATTAGGTAATCAGTCAGCAATCATATCTACTGACTCACCACACAACATAATACATGCAACATGCAAATGAAACATATGGAAATGGCCTCCATAAACAATGCAAATTAATCACCAGGACAATATACAGACCTCAGGATATCCACTAATAACCCTGCCCCACGGGCCTGCTTAATTAACTCTAACCTGGCCTAATTACACAATGAGGTACCATGGCACTAACCAAGGCTGTACGATTATACAGAATCGACAGACTGGATCATTTATATGATGATTTTCTACACTGACTGGTCCCATACTCCAGTCAGTCTACACACAACATCTCTACAGATGTACAATTATATCACTACATGATTTACAGTGACAATTTCCCTCTCCGGGTACTGCCCCACAGTCACCTGGGCGTGCCACAGACAGGTGTCTCAGCTGCTTCCCTAGCCTGGCCGGGCTAGGGGTCCACACAACTTTTCTCTTATTTCCCTTAATACTGAGACACTGATACACTGATAAAGTACTCACGTGTCCTTCCACACATTTCCTCATTTCCCAGGTCCTTGCCACCTGGCTGTCAACACTTAGCTTGCTCCTCGTGCGTCGACAAGATGTGGCCCTAGGCTGTCCTGGGAAAGTGGCCAAGGGGGGTGGCCAAAGGTGGTGGCCTAACATGTGGCCACCGCATGGCCTTCAGGAGGGTGGCCACGGGTGGCGCGTGACGTCACAGCACCCCACCCCACCCGGGCTGCTCGCGCGCGGAGTAAGGTGGGCGGCCTGGCCGAGCCGGTGGGTTGCCGGGCGGCCAGAGGGCGGCCTGGGTTGGCCGCAGGACATACACACATGTGGATGGGGAATCACCACTAAACCCCAACCAACTAGAGCATGACTCGCTCTTACACTGGGGTGACAGGGGTGACACTGGCCGGCGTCACCTACCACATGGACGACGTCGGGCGGAATTCAAAGTCCAACAGGGGCCAGTAACAACACCTTAATTACACTGGTAGGCCCTGCCCATTATTCCACCCAATTGTCCATGAACATACAGGATAATCTGAGCCACCTGCTACCCCATGGGGCTCTGATAGCTGCCCCATGGGTGATCACTGTCCCTGAGGCTACTCTCCTGTCCTGCATTTACCAGTCCCAGTTTCTCGCGAATTTGGGCTTCGACACACCCAGGGTGGCTGGAGTGCCATGCAATATGAATAAACTGAACGACAGGAGCGATAACGGTGGTGGGGGTGGCAGGCCCGCCACCCCCACCTCGACACTGCTTATACCCTGGCTGCCCAATTCAAACTAAACTCTTGGCGGGCTAGAGAGACTCACATCCCCCTATCTCTCCCCCTACCTTGTCTTGACCAATCAGCAGGAAGCCGGCACTGTTCCTCATGCCGCTTCCAATAACAGCTCTTGGCGCCAAAACTCGGCATAGGAGCAGGGGTGCCTAGACCAATCACAGACGCCCCTCGCCCTGTGGCGTGGCGTGACATCACAAGGAGGGTGAGGCCTAACACAACGTCTCAACGTCTCCCTTGGTGGGGGGAAGGCAACGTTCCCCCACTGTCCCCCCCCCCACCCATAACGGTCCTTGTGTTATACTACCTCTCACACCTTCTCTCAAATCTCTCCCTATTTCACAAAACAGGAATATTTCTGTAATTCTCTCTACAGAGCAATCACAGAGCTCTAATTAGTCTTAACCGACAGCATTTAACATAAGCTTTCATATGACATCCAACAAGTATATGTAAATTTTGAAAGCTTCAGTTTCTAGAGTCCCTAGAGCGACTAGCCTATTCTGGAAACTAGGAAAACTAGCTGAGGAGATTCTACATCTCCTCACAGCTGGCATGACAGGTAGTGCGATTCTCATAGGACGTCCAAATAAAAGTTCGCAAGGCGACTTGCTCAGTGTTCCATGCGGTGTTGCACGGTAGTTCCTGAGAAAAGCATACATAGCTTGTTTCCAGGATCGTCCTTCAGCATGAGCACAGCGTACAGCTTTCATGAGAGGTTGCATGAATCTCTCTACTTCTCCATTTGCTTGAGGATGTAGTGGCATTACACGGCGGTGTTTGAATCCAATATGCTCAGCAAAGTTGACAAAGTCTTGTCCATTAAATGGCGGTCCATTGTCCGTCTTGACAACTTCAGGAATGCCAAAGTTTGAAAAGATCTTGTCGAGTTTCGGGATGACAGCCTTTGCAGATGTGGAAGTGATGATTTCTACTTCTGGATAACGTGAGTGATCATCAATGACTACCATCAAGTACTCTCCAGTTGGTAGCGGTCCACAGAAATCCATCGATACTTCCATCCATGGTGCAGCAGGTAGTGGTGAAGGTTGTAGAGGTGTTGGTCTTGAAGTATCCACTGCAGCTTGGCAATGAACACAGGCATCATGCATGTCCTTTGCTTGACGATCAATGCCAGGAAACCACACCTTTTCTCGTAACAGCTGTTTGGTCCTAACAAGACCTTGGTGTCCTTGATGTGCAAGCTTCAGAGCACGTTGCTGGAGAACAGCTGGAATGACGATACGAGTACCTCGCAGCACGGTGTCGCGTTGTTGCTTAACACTTAATTCTGTCTGGATGCGTTCAAGTGCTTTGAATGCATCTTGGTCAACTCCTGAGGGTGGGATGCGTGGAATCTTTTTCTTAGTCAATGCATCCACTGTTGCTTGCAGAGTTGGGTCCTCTAGGGTTGCAGTACGGATTTCATCAAGAGTGAGAGCCTTAGGGACTGCATCACAGGTTACAGAGTGTACATATTCCTCGGCAACTTGCTGATGCTTGGTGATGGTGAAACTGTTGGCAGGATGTCGACTGATGTAATCAGCGGGATTGCCTGCACCTGGCTTGTATTTCACCGTAAAGTTGTATGGTTGCAGACGAAGAGCCCATCTCTCAATACGAGCTGGTGGTTTGGACTTTGGATTATTGAAGATGGTCTCCAACGGTTTGTGGTCAGTGACTATCGTGGTAAAGGGTGCACCAAGCAGATACACATTGAAGTGTTCACAGCCCCATACAAGAGCAAGAGCTTCCTTCTCTGTCTGACTGTATCGTTGCTCAACATCTGTGAGAGAACGGCTGGTGTAGGCAATTACTACTCTGGAATCTGGTTCACCAGGTTTGTGTTGGGCTAACACAGCACCTAAACCAACAGGACTAGCATCCACTGTTAACTCAGTGTCCATTGATGGGTCAAAGTACGCAGCAGTCGCATTCTCTACTAATGCATCTTTCACAGCATCAAATGCATTTTGCTCGATATCGCTCCAGTACCATGATGCATTTTTCTTCAGGAGCTCACGTAGAGGCTTCGTAATGGTAGCAAAATCTGGAATGAAGCGAGAACAGTAGTTTGCCATTCCCAGAAAACTATGTACTTCAGTGGATGTTGAAGGAGGTGCAGCATTCTTGATATCTGCAACTTTCTTAGGATCTGGAGACAGACCTTTGTCACTAAGTACATGTCCAAAGAATTCAATTTTATGTTGATTGAACTCACACTTTGCTCGGCTTAGCGTCAAATTCTTTTCTCGTAAGCGTTGCAATGTTGCACGAAGAGCTTTGTCGTGTTCAGCTTGGGTACGGCCATAAACAATGATGTCATCAGACATGTTGTCAGCATTAGGTATATCTTGCAATACCTGGCTGATGATGTGCTGGAATACTTCAGCAGCACTGTTAATACCAAAACTCAGGCGCTTGTACCTATACAGACCTCGATGTGTCGTAAACGTTGTGATGAATCGACTCTCATCATCAAGTTCAAGCTGATGATAGCCCTTGTTTAAATCTAACTTGCTGAATACAGTTGCACCATTCAAGCGGTATATCATATCATCTACAGTGGGTGTAGGATGGCGTTCACGCATTATTGCCTTGTTGGGAACACGCATGTCTACACAAATGCGTATCTCATCTGGATTCTTCGGCTTTGGTGGAGTGACAATTGGGCTTACCCATGGTGTTGGGCCTGTTACCGGTTCAATGATATCTAGTTCTATCAGCCTATCCAGTTCGGCATCGACTTTCTTGCGAGTATGGAATGGTTGTCGGCGATGTGGTTGGGCAACTGGAATTACATCTGGGTTGATATGCAGATGTACCTTGCTATCAGTATAACAACCTATGGATTTAAACCGATCAGAAAATTCAGCAACAATAGCATCAACATTGTTTGCAGATTCCACTGCTACAGCATTAGAAAGCTGAAGTAGCCCCAATTTGGTTGAAGTCTTGTAACTGAGTAAAGACTCCTTTGCATTCCTAACAACATGGAATGTAGTAATGAGCATTGCATTCTTTGACTTAATCTCTGCAGTGAAAGTTCCAATCACTGGTAAGGCTACCTTTGAAGCATAGGCAGTGGCTTTGCCATTATAGTTTTCAAGCTTTGGGAACTGTTTTTTAAATTTTTCATAGTGGCACTCAGCAATGGTGTCAATGTTTGATCCAGTGTCAATGAGAATTTTGAGACAAATGCCAGCAATGTATACTATAGTCTCTGGGTTGTTTGGAAGATCATTCCATTTTGTGATTGATTGTACTCCATAAATATAATCACATTCACTGTCATCTGAGACTGGTTGTAATGAAATGTTGTCTTGTATATTATTAACATTCTTGATTTGAGGTGCAATATTGTGTTTGCCACCTCGACTCCTATGACTTGATCCTCGTACATTGCTTTTATTTATTGATTGTGGTTTCTTTAGTGCGGAACGACACATAGCACCAAAATGACCTAGTTTTCTACACTCATAGCACTTCTTACCTTGTGCAGGACAAACATTATCTTGGTGTGGGTAGTCTCCTCCACAATTGTAACATTTATTGTTGACACCCTCTGATGTGAGTCGTTGTGACTGCTTGAGTCTTGTTCCATGACTCCAGTTGTGATGTGGTTCTCGGCTCAATTTAATGTTAGGTTTGGCATGATATCTTCTACGATCATGGTGTACTCCCTGAACCTTACATACTTCATGACTGTTAGTAACAGTGGCAGAACCGTTGTTGGCACTGCACTCCATGACACGAGCATCACGTGCAGCATCTTCCATTCGACGAGCCATATCCAGTATCTTGTTAAGAGAACTTTCATCATCAACAAGTTCTAGAGCTCTTCGACGAAGACGTGTAGATGTGCATGTTTCAATTATTTGCTGTTTGATTTCGTTGTCAACATCAGCAAACTCACAGTGGGCTGCTAAACCCTGCAGACGTGTATGGTATTGATCAACAGTTTCATTAGAGAGTTGTTTTGCTCTCCTGAAATGCATAATTTCCATAGCAGTATTTTGCCTTGGTTTGAAATGCTCAGTTAATTTGGCCTTGGCAGTGTCATAATCTTTAGCACCACCAGTATCTTTCAGTGTATCAAAGATGTCACAAACTCTATCACCTGCATAATGAAGCAGAAAGGCACGCTTTCTTTCAGCACTTTTGATGTCAGAAACTATCAACAAATTTTCAAACCTTTTAAGCCATTTGACCCACCTCTGTGACAGGTTTGTCTGGTCACAGTCAGGATCAAATGCAGGAAACTGAGGTATATTTGCCATTTTTACTGAATAAATTTAAACTTATCACTTAAAATGTTCCTCAGAATATATAACACTTACTTCACTGTATATGTTATTCAAGAATTCACTGTAATTACTTTATTTTTGCAAAGCACACAAGCATTTTAATGCAAAAGTTCACAACAGTGCACAACACAGCAGCAACTGATTTCTTACCTAGCCCTTGTGTACATGTGTTGTTCCTACTCACAGCAACACAGCAGTTGTTAGCAGTTGGTACAGCAGTTGTCAGCAGTTGGTACAGCAGTAGGCAGCAGTTGTCAGCAGTTGGTACAGCAGTAGGCAGCAGTAGGCAGCAGTTGGCAGCAGTTGGCACAGCAGTTGGTTCACAGCGTAAAGAATTTTGTAGCACGAAGCGTCGTTTCATAACCAAAACATTGGGTTTTGTACACTGCATCAAAGCGTCGTTTCATACACAGCGTCGCCTCGCAGATTACTCAGTACAAAGCTTGAGTCAGCACAACTTGGGGTAGCACACAGCATTAACCAGCACACAGCAACGGTCAGCACACAGCATTGGCCAGCACACAGCAACGGGTTGCATACAGCATCGGGTATGGTGCTCACAGACAGCTTCTCCTTCCTCCTCTGGGCGAGACAGCATGCTCCTTCCTTGTGTTTTGTTGAACAAAATACCTGCGTTCCCAGTTCATCCTCGTCGCCAGTGTGGTGTCTGTATATAGCCGAGATAGTTTTGGTAGTAAGGTTGATGTAAAGTCATTCCTGGTTACTGACTTTAATACTTATAAACGATTACATGATAGAGTAGCTCCCAAGCTTGGCAGGCGTCCTGTGCGCTCTTGTTTACCTCCTCTCTCAGTGGCGTCCAGCCGCCGCACATAGAAAACGGATGGTACCATTTTCTGTGAACATGACACCACCTGGCTGATAAGATCGGGGTCTGAGGCACGTTACATAAAGTCCTCCCCCTTGTACCCGGTAACTCGTCAATTGGTTATCCGGAAGGGGTGACTGGCGTACAGTCACACGGCCGACACCTTACGTCACTAACGAGGTTGTCCCAGTCCAGCCATGCTGTCTTCACGGAGCAGAGTCAGTCACCATCACAGCCATGGGCTAGCTGTCTCAAGGTCACCAACCAAGCCCACCAGCCACGTAGTCAAGATTGCGGGAAAACCGGAAGTGGAAGACGAGTGGTCTACGAAGAAGAACGCTAATTGCAACGACTTGTCAGCTCTCTCATAACCTGCGGTTGCGTCGTCTGTGGAAACCAAGATGCAACACGGTGGTCCCGGGTACCAACAGTACTACCCCTGCAGAGTGCTGCTGATCCGCCAGATGAGGTACAACCCTGTACCTCGGCCCAAGCTCAGCTGCACGAGGGGTTGCACGGAAGGTGTACCGGCCCAGTAGTACCGGGATAACAAGTAAACGCTGGTAGATGACGTCGCCCAGGAGCTGAGGCAGGGCCCACCTGGCCTGTCACCATGCCACCCTCTTCAACGCCACTCGAACCTCACTACCAACACGAGACATCGGGACACGTCGAAGCTGTGCTCTGCTGTGGCTGCCATGGTTAACAACAATCCATCAGGACTGTATGGGAGCGATAAGAAGAGGTGAACCCGGGTTCCTGTTAGCGGGGTCCACCTGAGCTGACAGCTGTCACTCAAGTCAGGTGCGGGTAGTACGAGACCCCCTGTACTGTCCGTAGTTGGCCGAGGCCTGAAATGGAACTTCCAGACGACCAGGATCTTCAAGCAACATGAGGTAGTCGCCGGAATCTACAACAACGAAATGTCACCAGGAAAGAACTATAAAACTTCTTTATAGAAAAGTTTCATATAAAAATAAATGCCATTCATATAGTAAACTGTGTTAACTCAGAACAGTTAGTGCAATTTTTAATTTTCCATCTGATAGTAACACCTCTGTACACCTTAGGCCAGTGTCTCTGGAACAGTATTAAATGTTGAAAACTAGAACTAGTGAAATAGAGAAATAAATCTAGAAAATCAACATCTAGAAAATTGTTACTAAAAATTACCCTGTCTCTAGATAAGTTGTATGAGTGAACTGGTTTGAGAACCATCTAGTAGAGTCTCTAGAAATGTTGATCAGTGGGGAACTTTATCTAGATTTTTCTAGATCCTAGATACTGATAGTTATATATACATTTTTTTTAACTTTTTTTTGTGGATGACTGAACAATAAGGGTGTGGTACGCAGTCTGAAAAATGTGTTCACCCGCTGTTGTTGTGGACTTGAGTATGAACTCTGGGATATTAGGAGTTTGAGGAAGTCATACCCAGTGTGTTGTTGTTGGTTAAGGGACATGTCAGTGGACATTGAATTTTTGTTAATAAAAGTATTTTTGTGTATTTTCTTTAGATTGTAAGGATCTGGATACGCTGTGGTGGGCAGTTGCCACAGGTGTGGAGTGGAACACTAGGACCCTGAAGGGTAGTGTTCTCTATTTGATTTTTCGTTTAATTTTTAATGACATTGTTTTAATTTTTTTTAATGTTTCTATGTGATGTGCTGTGATGTGTTTGATCTTTATTCCTGGAGGAATACTGGGATAGCTGCAGGCTATCTGATGATTTAACTAGTTGGTAGTTGTTAGGTATGGATTTTTACAGTTATTTGTTACTATATCAGGACAGGTATAGGATGTTTGTCTTCCAGGTAGTTGGAAGGGTACGGGGCTACATCCAAGTTGGACAGCCAGGATTATAAGGATGGTCTCTGTCCTTAGGTTTTATGTATTATTTCTATTGTGTTGATAGGTATAAATACATGATGGGACACCCCCTTTTGGGTGTGCCATTATTGTTGTTGAAGGATTGTATGGAATTAGTTAGGATTAGATAATTTCTTTTGTTTTTGAGGCATTGGGTTAATATAGTGTTGGGTTAAAAATGTTGTTTTGGAGTTAATGGTTATGGTAGGGCATGATATCCGTATAAGAAAAGTGTGATTTAAATTTCTTTACACACAAATTTCTTAATTTCCGAGGAGGGGGGAGTTGTAATGATCTGGTCCTCAGATCATTGGTTCTCCCCTACTTCCTTCTCCCTTTTTCCCCCTTTCTCCCCTCCCCTTGCCCGTCATTCGTCTCCTCCTCTCCCCCCCCCTTTCGGCCATTTGTCAAGGGCCAAGAGGTTGACCTGAGGGTAGTCTTGTAGCTGACCCCCGTGATACCTTTGCGTCCCCACTCAGCTCTCCCCACTCAGATTTCCCTCTCCAGCCTCCTCTCAATTCCTTCTCTTCCCCTTTCACCAGATCCTTCCTCATACCAGGCGAGTCAAATGTCCCTACTCTTTATCTTGGAGGAGACAGGCTTGAACATAATTTATCAGTTGTAAACATTGCTCGGAGATACACTACAGTGGCACCTTGTCCCCCTTCACATAGCTGGAGAGAGCTGACTCAATCTTCAAGAATTCATGTATCCTTCCACGGCAGATCATGGAAGGTGATTGGCGGTAGATAAGTGCCAAGTCCTTATTGGCTCTAGAGAGCCAGACCTCAGGCCTAGTGTTAATGGTTGGCCATTGCCAAAATAAGTGGTGGAACCCTGAGGCTGTATTAGATGGTGGGAGGAGCAAGTCTTTCCACAGGCAAGCTGGTAAAACAAAATTTGTCATTTTAATGTGTTGAATTGGAAACCCCCCATGTTCTCTTCCATTTAATAGATATTAAAGTTGCCCTTCGATTTAAATAAGCAAAGTAAATAAAACAAACTAATTCCCAAAAATGTATTACTGAAGTTCATATTACCCGGGAGTCCATGACTACTGATCCCTTGCCTTCCTGGGGGATCAGTGGTAGACACATTCAGGTATGGGTGGTCGGGAAGGTGGTGGCAGTCTTTTAATGATTTTTTTTTTGTTATTTTTTATAAATTATTAACCCTGGTCCTTGATGTATCTTCCTCATTTAATATTACTCTTATATTCGTGGCAGTCCAGTGAGGGGTCATACTGGAGAGTAACAGTGTTAAGCTGGGGTACTGAGTGAAGAGCGAGTAAGAAAATTACAACAGGCGTAGCGTTCAGAACTATTACAAGAGTTCAGGGTTATTACATGGACACACCCAGGCACAATGCTGGGAGGCCAGATGTGGACACACCCAGGCACCATGCTGGGAGGCCAGATGTGGACACACCCAGGCACCATGCTGGGAGGCCAGATGTGGACACACCCAGGCACCATGCTGGGAGGCCAGATGTGGACACACCCAGGCACCATGCTGGGAGGCCAGATGTGGACACACCCAGGCACCATGCTGGGAGGCCAGATGTGGACACACCCAGGCACCATGCTGGGAGGCCAGATGTGGACACACCCAGGCACCATGCTGGGAGGCCAGATGTGGACACACCCAGGCACCATGCTGGGAGGCCAGATGTGGACACACCCAGGCACCATGCTGGGAGGCCAGATGTGGACACACCCAGGCACCATGCTGGGAGGCCAGATGTGGACACACCCAGGCACCATGCTGGGAGGCCAGATGTGGACACACCCAGGCACCATGCTGGGAGGCCAGATGTGGACACACCCAGGCACCATGCTGGGAGGCCAGATGTGGACACACCCAGGCACCATGCTGGGAGGCCAGATGTGGACACACCCAGGCACCATGCTGGGAGGCCAGATGTGGACACACCCAGGCACCATGCTGGGAGGCCAGATGTGGACACACCCAGGCACCATGCTGGGAGGCCAGATGTGGACACACCCAGGCACCATGCTGGGAGGCCAGATGTGGACACACCCAGGCACCATGCTGGGAGGCCAGATGTGGACACACCCAGGCACCATGCTGGGAGGCCAGATGTGGACACACCCAGGCACCATGCTGGGAGGCCAGATGTGGACACACCCAGGCACCATGCTGGGAGGCCAGATGTGGACACACCCAGGCACCATGCTGGGAGGCCAGATGTGGACACACCCAGGCACCATGCTGGGAGGCCAGATGTGGACACACCCAGGCACCATGCTGGGAGGCCAGATGTGGACACACCCAGGCACCATGCTGGGAGGCCAGATGTGGACACACCCAGGCACCATGCTGGGAGGCCAGATGTGGACACACCCAGGCACCATGCTGGGAGGCCAGATGTGGACACACCCAGGCACCATGCTGGGAGGCCAGATGTGGACACACCCAGGCACCATGCTGGGAGGCCAGATGTGGACACACCCAGGCACCATGCTGGGAGGCCAGATGTGGACACACCCAGGCACCATGCTGGGAGGCCAGATGTGGACACACCCAGGCACCATGCTGGGAGGCCAGATGTGGACACACCCAGGCACCATGCTGGGAGGCCAGATGTGGACACACCCAGGCACCATGCTGGGAGGCCAGATGTGGACACACCCAGGCACCATGCTGGGAGGCCAGATGTGGACACACCCAGGCACCATGCTGGGAGGCCAGATGTGGACACACCCAGGCACCATGCTGGGAGGCCAGATGTGGACACACCCAGGCACCATGCTGGGAGGCCAGATGTGGACACACCCAGGCACCATGCTGGGAGGCCAGATGTGGACACACCCAGGCACCATGCTGGGAGGCCAGATGTGGACACACCCAGGCACCATGCTGGGAGGCCAGATGTGGACACACCCAGGCACCATGCTGGGAGGCCAGATGTGGACACACCCAGGCACCATGCTGGGAGGCCAGATGTGGACACACCCAGGCACCATGCTGGGAGGCCAGATGTGGACACACCCAGGCACCATGCTGGGAGGCCAGATGTGGACACACCCAGGCACCATGCTGGGAGGCCAGATGTGGACACACCCAGGCACCATGCTGGGAGGCCAGATGTGGACACACCCAGGCACCATGCTGGGAGGCCAGATGTGGACACACCCAGGCACCATGCTGGGAGGCCAGATGTGGACACACCCAGGCACCATGCTGGGAGGCCAGATGTGGACACACCCAGGCACCATGCTGGGAGGCCAGATGTGGACACACCCAGGCACCATGCTGGGAGGCCAGATGTGGACACACCCAGGCACCATGCTGGGAGGCCAGATGTGGACACACCCAGGCACCATGCTGGGAGGCCAGATGTGGACACACCCAGGCACCATGCTGGGAGGCCAGATGTGGACACACCCAGGCACCATGCTGGGAGGCCAGATGTGGACACACCCAGGCACCATGCTGGGAGGCCAGATGTGGACACACCCAGGCACCATGCTGGGAGGCCAGATGTGGACACACCCAGGCACCATGCTGGGAGGCCAGATGTGGACACACCCAGGCACCATGCTGGGAGGCCAGATGTGGACACACCCAGGCACCATGCTGGGAGGCCAGATGTGGACACACCCAGGCACCATGCTGGGAGGCCAGATGTGGACACACCCAGGCACCATGCTGGGAGGCCAGATGTGGACACACCCAGGCACCATGCTGGGAGGCCAGATGTGGACACACCCAGGCACCATGCTGGGAGGCCAGATGTGGACACACCCAGGCACCATGCTGGGAGGCCAGATGTGGACACACCCAGGCACCATGCTGGGAGGCCAGATGTGGACACACCCAGGCACCATGCTGGGAGGCCAGATGTGGACACACCCAGGCACCATGCTGGGAGGCCAGATGTGGACACACCCAGGCACCATGCTGGGAGGCCAGATGTGGACACACCCAGGCACCATGCTGGGAGGCCAGATGTGGACACACCCAGGCACCATGCTGGGAGGCCAGATGTGGACACACCCAGGCACCATGCTGGGAGGCCAGATGTGGACACACCCAGGCACCATGCTGGGAGGCCAGATGTGGACACACCCAGGCACCATGCTGGGAGGCCAGATGTGGACACACCCAGGCACCATGCTGGGAGGCCAGATGTGGACACACCCAGGCACCATGCTGGGAGGCCAGATGTGGACACACCCAGGCACCATGCTGGGAGGCCAGATGTGGACACACCCAGGCACCATGCTGGGAGGCCAGATGTGGACACACCCAGGCACCATGCTGGGAGGCCAGATGTGGACACACCCAGGCACCATGCTGGGAGGCCAGATGTGGACACACCCAGGCACCATGCTGGGAGGCCAGATGTGGACACACCCAGGCACCATGCTGGGAGGCCAGATGTGGACACACCCAGGCACCATGCTGGGAGGCCAGATGTGGACACACCCAGGCACCATGCTGGGAGGCCAGATGTGGACACACCCAGGCACCATGCTGGGAGGCCAGATGTGGACACACCCAGGCACCATGCTGGGAGGCCAGATGTGGACACACCCAGGCACCATGCTGGGAGGCCAGATGTGGACACACCCAGGCACCATGCTGGGAGGCCAGATGTGGACACACCCAGGCACCATGCTGGGAGGCCAGATGTGGACACACCCAGGCACCATGCTGGGAGGCCAGATGTGGACACACCCAGGCACCATGCTGGGAGGCCAGATGTGGACACACCCAGGCACCATGCTGGGAGGCCAGATGTGGACACACCCAGGCACCATGCTGGGAGGCCAGATGTGGACACACCCAGGCACCATGCTGGGAGGCCAGATGTGGACACACCCAGGCACCATGCTGGGAGGCCAGATGTGGACACACCCAGGCACCATGCTGGGAGGCCAGATGTGGACACACCCAGGCACCATGCTGGGAGGCCAGATGTGGACACACCCAGGCACCATGCTGGGAGGCCAGATGTGGACACACCCAGGCACCATGCTGGGAGGCCAGATGTGGACACACCCAGGCACCATGCTGGGAGGCCAGATGTGGACACACCCAGGCACCATGCTGGGAGGCCAGATGTGGACACACCCAGGCACCATGCTGGGAGGCCAGATGTGGACACACCCAGGCACCATGCTGGGAGGCCAGATGTGGACACACCCAGGCACCATGCTGGGAGGCCAGATGTGGACACACCCAGGCACCATGCTGGGAGGCCAGATGTGGACACACCCAGGCACCATGCTGGGAGGCCAGATGTGGACACACCCAGGCACCATGCTGGGAGGCCAGATGTGGACACACCCAGGCACCATGCTGGGAGGCCAGATGTGGACACACCCAGGCACCATGCTGGGAGGCCAGATGTGGACACACCCAGGCACCATGCTGGGAGGCCAGATGTGGACACACCCAGGCACCATGCTGGGAGGCCAGATGTGGACACACCCAGGCACCATGCTGGGAGGCCAGATGTGGACACACCCAGGCACCATGCTGGGAGGCCAGATGTGGACACACCCAGGCACCATGCTGGGAGGCCAGATGTGGACACACCCAGGCACCATGCTGGGAGGCCAGATGTGGACACACCCAGGCACCATGCTGGGAGGCCAGATGTGGACACACCCAGGCACCATGCTGGGAGGCCAGATGTGGACACACCCAGGCACCATGCTGGGAGGCCAGATGTGGACACACCCAGGCACCATGCTGGGAGGCCAGATGTGGACACACCCAGGCACCATGCTGGGAGGCCAGATGTGGACACACCCAGGCACCATGCTGGGAGGCCAGATGTGGACACACCCAGGCACCATGCTGGGAGGCCAGATGTGGACACACCCAGGCACCATGCTGGGAGGCCAGATGTGGACACACCCAGGCACCATGCTGGGAGGCCAGATGTGGACACACCCAGGCACCATGCTGGGAGGCCAGATGTGGACACACCCAGGCACCATGCTGGGAGGCCAGATGTGGACACACCCAGGCACCATGCTGGGAGGCCAGATGTGGACACACCCAGGCACCATGCTGGGAGGCCAGATGTGGACACACCCAGGCACCATGCTGGGAGGCCAGATGTGGACACACCCAGGCACCATGCTGGGAGGCCAGATGTGGACACACCCAGGCACCATGCTGGGAGGCCAGATGTGGACACACCCAGGCACCATGCTGGGAGGCCAGATGTGGACACACCCAGGCACCATGCTGGGAGGCCAGATGTGGACACACCCAGGCACCATGCTGGGAGGCCAGATGTGGACACACCCAGGCACCATGCTGGGAGGCCAGATGTGGACACACCCAGGCACCATGCTGGGAGGCCAGATGTGGACACACCCAGGCACCATGCTGGGAGGCCAGATGTGGACACACCCAGGCACCATGCTGGGAGGCCAGATGTGGACACACCCAGGCACCATGCTGGGAGGCCAGATGTGGACACACCCAGGCACCATGCTGGGAGGCCAGATGTGGACACACCCAGGCACCATGCTGGGAGGCCAGATGTGGACACACCCAGGCACCATGCTGGGAGGCCAGATGTGGACACACCCAGGCACCATGCTGGGAGGCCAGATGTGGACACACCCAGGCACCATGCTGGGAGGCCAGATGTGGACACACCCAGGCACCATGCTGGGAGGCCAGATGTGGACACACCCAGGCACCATGCTGGGAGGCCAGATGTGGACACACCCAGGCACCATGCTGGGAGGCCAGATGTGGACACACCCAGGCACCATGCTGGGAGGCCAGATGTGGACACACCCAGGCACCATGCTGGGAGGCCAGATGTGGACACACCCAGGCACCATGCTGGGAGGCCAGATGTGGACACACCCAGGCACCATGCTGGGAGGCCAGATGTGGACACACCCAGGCACCATGCTGGGAGGCCAGATGTGGACACACCCAGGCACCATGCTGGGAGGCCAGATGTGGACACACCCAGGCACCATGCTGGGAGGCCAGATGTGGACACACCCAGGCACCATGCTGGGAGGCCAGATGTGGACACACCCAGGCACCATGCTGGGAGGCCAGATGTGGACACACCCAGGCACCATGCTGGGAGGCCAGATGTGGACACACCCAGGCACCATGCTGGGAGGCCAGATGTGGACACACCCAGGCACCATGCTGGGAGGCCAGATGTGGACACACCCAGGCACCATGCTGGGAGGCCAGATGTGGACACACCCAGGCACCATGCTGGGAGGCCAGATGTGGACACACCCAGGCACCATGCTGGGAGGCCAGATGTGGACACACCCAGGCACCATGCTGGGAGGCCAGATGTGGACACACCCAGGCACCATGCTGGGAGGCCAGATGTGGACACACCCAGGCACCATGCTGGGAGGCCAGATGTGGACACACCCAGGCACCATGCTGGGAGGCCAGATGTGGACACACCCAGGCACCATGCTGGGAGGCCAGATGTGGACACACCCAGGCACCATGCTGGGAGGCCAGATGTGGACACACCCAGGCACCATGCTGGGAGGCCAGATGTGGACACACCCAGGCACCATGCTGGGAGGCCAGATGTGGACACACCCAGGCACCATGCTGGGAGGCCAGATGTGGACACACCCAGGCACCATGCTGGGAGGCCAGATGTGGACACACCCAGGCACCATGCTGGGAGGCCAGATGTGGACACACCCAGGCACCATGCTGGGAGGCCAGATGTGGACACACCCAGGCACCATGCTGGGAGGCCAGATGTGGACACACCCAGGCACCATGCTGGGAGGCCAGATGTGGACACACCCAGGCACCATGCTGGGAGGCCAGATGTGGACACACCCAGGCACCATGCTGGGAGGCCAGATGTGGACACACCCAGGCACCATGCTGGGAGGCCAGATGTGGACACACCCAGGCACCATGCTGGGAGGCCAGATGTGGACACACCCAGGCACCATGCTGGGAGGCCAGATGTGGACACACCCAGGCACCATGCTGGGAGGCCAGATGTGGACACACCCAGGCACCATGCTGGGAGGCCAGATGTGGACACACCCAGGCACCATGCTGGGAGGCCAGATGTGGACACACCCAGGCACCATGCTGGGAGGCCAGATGTGGACACACCCAGGCACCATGCTGGGAGGCCAGATGTGGACACACCCAGGCACCATGCTGGGAGGCCAGATGTGGACACACCCAGGCACCATGCTGGGAGGCCAGATGTGGACACACCCAGGCACCATGCTGGGAGGCCAGATGTGGACACACCCAGGCACCATGCTGGGAGGCCAGATGTGGACACACCCAGGCACCATGCTGGGAGGCCAGATGTGGACACACCCAGGCACCATGCTGGGAGGCCAGATGTGGACACACCCAGGCACCATGCTGGGAGGCCAGATGTGGACACACCCAGGCACCATGCTGGGAGGCCAGATGTGGACACACCCAGGCACCATGCTGGGAGGCCAGATGTGGACACACCCAGGCACCATGCTGGGAGGCCAGATGTGGACACACCCAGGCACCATGCTGGGAGGCCAGATGTGGACACACCCAGGCACCATGCTGGGAGGCCAGATGTGGACACACCCAGGCACCATGCTGGGAGGCCAGATGTGGACACACCCAGGCACCATGCTGGGAGGCCAGATGTGGACACACCCAGGCACCATGCTGGGAGGCCAGATGTGGACACACCCAGGCACCATGCTGGGAGGCCAGATGTGGACACACCCAGGCACCATGCTGGGAGGCCAGATGTGGACACACCCAGGCACCATGCTGGGAGGCCAGATGTGGACACACCCAGGCACCATGCTGGGAGGCCAGATGTGGACACACCCAGGCACCATGCTGGGAGGCCAGATGTGGACACACCCAGGCACCATGCTGGGAGGCCAGATGTGGACACACCCAGGCACCATGCTGGGAGGCCAGATGTGGACACACCCAGGCACCATGCTGGGAGGCCAGATGTGGACACACCCAGGCACCATGCTGGGAGGCCAGATGTGGACACACCCAGGCACCATGCTGGGAGGCCAGATGTGGACACACCCAGGCACCATGCTGGGAGGCCAGATGTGGACACACCCAGGCACCATGCTGGGAGGCCAGATGTGGACACACCCAGGCACCATGCTGGGAGGCCAGATGTGGACACACCCAGGCACCATGCTGGGAGGCCAGATGTGGACACACCCAGGCACCATGCTGGGAGGCCAGATGTGGACACACCCAGGCACCATGCTGGGAGGCCAGATGTGGACACACCCAGGCACCATGCTGGGAGGCCAGATGTGGACACACCCAGGCACCATGCTGGGAGGCCAGATGTGGACACACCCAGGCACCATGCTGGGAGGCCAGATGTGGACACACCCAGGCACCATGCTGGGAGGCCAGATGTGGACACACCCAGGCACCATGCTGGGAGGCCAGATGTGGACACACCCAGGCACCATGCTGGGAGGCCAGATGTGGACACACCCAGGCACCATGCTGGGAGGCCAGATGTGGACACACCCAGGCACCATGCTGGGAGGCCAGATGTGGACACACCCAGGCACCATGCTGGGAGGCCAGATGTGGACACACCCAGGCACCATGCTGGGAGGCCAGATGTGGACACACCCAGGCACCATGCTGGGAGGCCAGATGTGGACACACCCAGGCACCATGCTGGGAGGCCAGATGTGGACACACCCAGGCACCATGCTGGGAGGCCAGATGTGGACACACCCAGGCACCATGCTGGGAGGCCAGATGTGGACACACCCAGGCACCATGCTGGGAGGCCAGATGTGGACACACCCAGGCACCATGCTGGGAGGCCAGATGTGGACACACCCAGGCACCATGCTGGGAGGCCAGATGTGGACACACCCAGGCACCATGCTGGGAGGCCAGATGTGGACACACCCAGGCACCATGCTGGGAGGCCAGATGTGGACACACCCAGGCACCATGCTGGGAGGCCAGATGTGGACACACCCAGGCACCATGCTGGGAGGCCAGATGTGGACACACCCAGGCACCATGCTGGGAGGCCAGATGTGGACACACCAGGCACCATGCTGGGAGGCCAGATGTGGACACACCCAGGCACCATGCTGGGAGGCCAGATGTGGACACACCCAGGCACCATGCTGGGAGGCCAGATGTGGACACACCCAGGCACCATGCTGGGAGGCCAGATGTGGACACACCCAGGCACCATGCTGGGAGGCCAGATGTGGACACACCCAGGCACCATGCTGGGAGGCCAGATGTGGACACACCCAGGCACCATGCAGGGAGGCCAGATGTGGACACCCAGGCACCATGCTGGGAGGCCAGATGTGGACACACCCAGGCACCATGCTGGGAGGCCAGATGTGGACACACCCAGGCACCATGCTGGGAGGCCAGATGTGACACACCCAGGCACCATGCTGGGAGGCCAGATGTGGACACACCCAGGCACCATGCTGGGAGGCCAGATGTGGACACACCCAGGCACCATGCTGGGAGGCCAGATGTGGACACACCCAGGCACCATGCTGGGAGGCCAGATGTGGACACACCCAGGCACCATGCTGGGAGGCCAGATGTGGACACACCCAGGCACCATGCTGGGAGGCCAGATGTGGACACACCCAGGCACCATGCTGGGAGGCCAGATGTGGACACACCCCAGGCACCATGCTGGGAGGCCAGATGTGGACACACCCAGGCACCATGCTGGGAGGCCAGATGTGGACACACCCAGGCACCATGCTGGGAGGCCAGATGTGGACACACCCAGGCACCATGCTGGGAGGCCAGATGTGGACACACCCAGGCACCATGCTGGGAGGCCAGATGTGGACACACCCAGGCTCCATGCTGGGAGGCCAGATGTGGACACACCCAGGCACCATGCTGGGAGGCCAGATGTGGACACACCCAGGCACCATGCTGGGAGGCCAGATGTGGACACACCCAGGCACCATGCTGGGAGGCCAGATGTGGACACACCCAGGCACCATGCTGGGAGGCCAGATGTGGACACACCCAGGCACCATGCTGGGAGGCCAGATGTGGACACACCCAGGCACCATGCTGGGAGGCCAGATGTGGACACACCCAGGCACCATGCTGGGAGGCCAGATGTGGACACACCCAGGCACCATGCTGGGAGCCAGATGTGGACACACCCAGGCACCATGCTGGGAGGCCAGATGTGGACACACCCAGGCACCATGCTGGGAGGCCAGATGTGGACACACCCAGGCACCATGCTGGGAGGCCAGATGTGGACACACCCAGGCACCATGCTGGGAGGCCAGATGTGGACACACCCAGGCACCATGCTGGGAGGCCAGATGTGGACACACCCAGGCACCATGCTGGGAGGCCAGATGTGACACACCCAGGCCCATGCTGGGAGGCCAGATGTGGACACACCCAGGCACCATGCTGGAGGCCAGATGTGGACACACCCAGGCACCATGCTGGGAGGCCAGATGTGGACACACCCAGGCACCATGCTGGGAGGCCAGATGTGGACACACCCAGGCACCATGCTGGGAGGCCAGATGTGGACACACCCAGGCACCATGCTGGAGGCCAGATGGGACACACCCAGGCACCATGCTGGGAGGCCAGATGTGGACACACCCAGGCACCATGCTGGGAGGCCAGATGTGACACACCCAGGCACCATGCTGGGAGGCCAGATGTGGACACCCAGGCACCATGCTGGGAGGCCAGATGTGGACACCCAAGGCACCATGCTGGGAGGCAGATGTGGACACACCCAGGCACCATGCTGGGAGGCCAGATGTGGACACACCCAGGCACCATGCTGGGAGGCCAGATGTGGACACACCCAGGCACCATGCTGGGAGGCCAGATGTGGACACACCCAGGCACCATGCTGGGAGGCCAGATGTGGACACACCAGGCACCTGCTGGAGGCCAGATGTGGACACACCCAGGCACCATGCTGGGAGGCCAGATGTGACACACCCAGGCACCATGCTGGGAGGCCAGATGTGGACACACCCAGGCACCATGCTGGAGGCCAGATGTGGACACACCCAGGCACCATGCTGGGAGGCCAGATGTGGACACACCCAGGCACCATGCTGGGAGGCCAGATGTGGACACACCCAGGCACCATGCTGGGAGGCCAGATGTGGACACACCCAGGCACCATGCTGGGAGGCCAGATGTGGACACACCCAGGCACCATGCTGGGAGGCCAGATGTGGACACACCAGGCACCATGCTGGGAGGCCAGATGTGGACACACCCAGGCACCATGCTGGGAGGCCAGATGTGGACACACCCAGGCACCATGCTGGGAGGCCAGATGTGGACACACCCAGGCCATGCTGGGAGGCCAGATGTGGACACACCAGGCACCATGCTGGGAGGCCAGATGTGGACACACCCAGGCACCATGCTGGGAGGCCAGATGTTGACACACACAGGCACCATGCTGGGAGGCCAGATGTGGAACACCCAGGCTCATGCTGGGAGGCCAGATGTGGACACACCCAGGCTCCATGCTGGGAGGCCAGATGTGGACACACCCAGGCTCCATGCTGGGAGGCCAGATGTGGACACACCCAGGCTCCATGCTGGGAGGCCAGATGTGGACACACACAGGCTCCATGCTGGGAGGCCAGATGTGGACACACCCAGGACCATGCTGGGAGGCCAGATGTGGACACACCCAGGCACCATGCTGGGAGGCCAGATGTGGACACACCCAGGCACCATGCTGGGAGGCCAGATGTGGACACACCAGGCACCATGCTGGGAGGCAGATGTGGACACACCCAGGCACCATGCTGGGAGGCCAGATGNAACAGCTTCTCGATGAGCCGAGAATTTGCGAAAATGTAGTATTTGGCCTGGGATAGGCCCTTTAGGGAGCCAATATGGCGCTGGCAAGTCTGTTCTCCCGCCAAAACTGTGTGACGTCAGTGGCGCCAGATTGGTCACCGTCAGCGACATGGCACTGGGAGCCAATGAAAACCAACTTTGGGAAAAGTGACGTCACATAGGCATGGGGGGTCCAGCCGTGTTGGCGCCAGACGATATCAGTCTTTCACGACACGTCCGAGAGGTAGGACGCGCGATCGTCCTGTCAGAGTGACGGATTTACCGAACTCCGGTGGATTTAAGCGTCTCCAGTTGTTGGCACGCACTCTGTGAGGTCTTCCTGCAACCCAGAAGTGGCTCAGATAAGGAATTGACAGAATATTGAGCAACAAGTGCTCAGGGACAGGTGCGTTGCAAGAAGTGGGCCGGGCATCGACGTGTGTCGTCATTGGCAGTTCACCAGTATAAGAGACAGCTTAGTGGCCGGGCCACCCACCGTGAGTGAACCGGGTTGACAGCCTTGTCAACCAGGTTGAACGTGTGATCGACGATCCTGTCAAGTTTGACAGTAACCCACCTTCGTGGAACCCTACGAGTCAACAGTTGGATGCAAGCACGTCGAGAAGTCTTCCCAAATACCTAGCGATATATCTAGACGACGAGGGAATTGACAGTGTTGTGAGCTTCAAGTGCTCTGAAGTCGGGTGCTGTGCGTGTGAAGCTTAAGCAGCATCGTCTGGACGGCTGGTAACTTCACAGTGACTTCGTAGTGGTGAGAGGCAGTTCCTCTGGAGTACAGTGACAAGGACTAATTGGGAAACGTGCGACGACCGCCGAGACGTAGGCTGGCTGCCGTAGTTGGGAGGAAAGTTGACGGCCAGGAGACCGACTTCAACCCTGCGACGTACTGTAGAGGAAGGAGCACGGACCTGCTGTGTACAGAAGCGGCGAGACGCGACATCCTAAGGCGTGGGCTTGTGTTTCTGGATGGTGAACGAGGCGAGAGCCTGGACCAGGAGCTACAACCCAACTGTCATCCTAGGATAGGTGAAGTAGGTGTTTACAGTTACCCTCCCATTTCCCCTTTAGTTAGCTATATATATTTCTTGTCAGAATATTTTATATGTCGTGAGCAAGTCTCACTTGAGTTTAAGTCACAGAGAGCACAGTATGTGGTGAGGCTACCCAGAGCGCTCACAGTATCAGTTTACATATATATCTATGTGTGGGTGTGTGCAAGCACCAAGATTCATCAGAGAATTACTGTGACTATTATTAATCTACAGTGAGTATTATTATTATATATATTGGTAGTAAACCAGATATTGGTGTATTGATCTCTATAATCTATTGATATAAATGCCTGTGGATTGATCTATAAATCTATTGATATAAGTGCCCGTGTGTTGATCTCTATATTCTATCGATATAATGCCCGTGTGTTGATCTCTATGATCTATTAATATAAATGCCTGTGTATTGATCTTCATGATGTATATATATATATGCCTGAATTTTATTACTGATTTATATATGACATGCCTGTGTACTGAATAATATCATATACGTGGAGTGATTGTCAGTGATATCTCTTTAAGAGAAAGTATAGATATAAAGAAAAGTTCAGTGATCAAGTGAGTGCATTCACAGTAAATATTATTAAGAATAGAGTAATCTTTTGGTACGGTGAAAAGTCACTGTGAGAGTATTGTGAATAAGATGTTGATCGTGAGGCCAGTGAAATCATAAGTAACCATGTGAACGTTGAATAGTGTTTTGGAAAAAAGTTAAATAAACGGGGATCGTGACAATTAGAAAACAAGTACTAGTCTGTTCCCACGATCGCGAGGGTTCCGGTCAGCTGACATTCTGACAGGTGACACGTGCCGATGTTACCATATCGGTGCGCTCTAGAATATTATGCTATGAATGGAGCAATTGTCATATATTATTCCTGATACATTGATGCATATATTTCTCGTTGTCTTTTAAGTAAAATACCAAAAACTCTTTGGTGTTTGATATCATCCCCTCCATTTATCTTGTGACCGTGTAATGATGTAAAGTAGAGTGACCTGCCTGATACTATATAACTGGAATTTGCTCTTGCCACAATTACACCTGACCACTGCGGTGTTACTGGCCACCTAAAAAAACCAGTTGGCGACCTTGAAGGCTGTGTAAGAGTTCGGTGTCGGGGCGGGCCACAGATTGAGGGAACGATCTGTGCCCCCACTCATCTTACTATCTAAAGGCCGGTTGTGAGACCGACTGGGGTTACTCTCCGAGACCAGCAGTGGAGCCTAGAGGATCGAGGGAAGACCCGCCGAACGACGGTGAGTAAGGGTTATTGTTGGAGCAACCACCTGGAAAGGAGATCCAGTCTATTGTTGCTTTAGCCCTTCACTAACGAGAACACCGTGAAACCCCGACAGGACACACACAGGCTCCATGCTGGGAGGCCAGATGTGGACACACCAAGGCTCCGTGCTGGGAGGCCAGATTTGGACACACACAGGCTCCATGCTGGGAGGCCAGATGTGGACACACCCAGTCACCATGCTGGGAGGCCAGATGTGGACACACCCAGGCTCCATGCTGGGAGGCCAGATGAGGACACACCCAGGCACCATGCTGGGAGGCCAGATGTGGACACACCCAGGCACCATGCTGGGAGGCCAGATGTGGACACACCCAGGCACCATGCAGGGGAGCCAGATGTGGACACACCCAGGCTCCATGCTGGGAGGCCAGTTGTGGACACACCCAGGCACCATGCAGGGAGGCCAGATGTGTACACACCCAGGCACCATGCTGGGAGGCCAGATGTGGACACACCCAGGCACCATGCTGGGAGGCCAGATGTGGACACACCCAGGCACCATGCAGGGAGGCCAGATGTGGACACACCCAGGCACCATGCTGGGAGGCCAGATGTAGACACACCCAGGCACCATACATGGAGGCCAGATGTAGACACACCCAGGCTCCATGCAGGGAGGCCAGATGTAGACACACGCAGGCACCATGCAGGGAGGCCAGATGTGGACACACCCAGGCACCATGCAGGGAGGCCAGATGTGGACACACCCAGGCACCATGCTGGGAGGCCAGATGTAGGCACACCCAGGCACCATACATGGAGGCCAGATGTAGACACACCCAGGCACCATGCTGGGAGGCCAGATGTAGACACACCCAGGCACCATACATGGAGGCCAGATGTAGACACACCCAGGCACCATGCTGGGAGGCCAGATGTGGACACACCCCAGGCACCATGCTGGGAGGCCAGATGTAGACACACCAGGCACCATGCTGGGAGGCCAGATGAAGACACACCCAGGCACCATGCTGGGAGGCCAGATGTGGACACACCCAGGCACCATGCTGGGAGGCCAGATGTGGACACACCCAGGCACCATGCTGGGAGGCCAGATGTGGACACACCCAGGCACCATGCTGGGAGGCCTGATGTGACACACAAGGCACCATGCTGGGAGGCCAGATGAAGACACACCCAGGCACCATGCTGGGAGGCCAGATGTGGACACCCAAGCTCCATGCTGGGGGGCCAGAGGTGGACACACCCAGGCACCATGCTGGGAGGCCAGATGTGGACACACCCAGGCTCCATGCAAGGAGGCCAGATGTGGACACTCCCAGGCACCATGCAGGGAGGCCAGATGTGGACACACCCAGGCATTATGCAGGGAGGCCAGATGTGGACACCCAGGCACCATGCTGGGAGGCCAGATGTGGACACACCCAGGCACCGTGCTGGGAGGCCAGATGTGGACACACCCAGACACCATGCTGTGAGGCCAGATCTGGACACACCTCAGGCACCATGCTGGGAGGCCAGATGTAGACACACCCAGGCTCCATGCTGGGAGGCCAGATCTGGATACACCCCAGGCACCATGCTGGGAGGCCAGATGTGGACACACCCCAGGCACCATGCTGGGAGGCCAGATGTGGACACACACAGGCTCCATGATGGGACGCCAGATCTGGACACACCCCAGGCACCATGCAGGGAGGCCAGATGTGGACACACCCAGGCACCATGATGGGAGGCCAGATGTGGACACACCCAGGCACCATGCTGGGAGGCCAGATGTGGACACACCCAGGCAATATGCAGGGAGGCCAGATGTGGACACACCAAGGCACCATACTGGGAGGCCAGATGTGGACACACCCCAGGCTCCATGCAGGGAGGCCAGATGTGGACACAACCCAGGCTCCATGCAGGGAGGTCAGATGTGGACACACCCAGGCACCATGCTGGGAGGCCAAATGTGGACACACCCATGCTCCATGCTGGGAGGCCAGATGTGGACACACCCAGGCACCATGCTGGGAGGCCAGATGTGGACACACCAGGCACCATGCTGGGAGGCCAGATGTGGACACACCCAGGCACCATGCAGGGAAGCCAGATGTGGACACACCCAGGCTCCATGCTGGGAGGCCAGATGTGGACACACCCAGGCACCATGCAGGGAGGCCAGATGTGTACACACCCAGGCACCATGCTGGGAGGCCAGATGTGGACACACCCAGGCACCATGCTGGGAGGCCAGATGTGGACACACCCGGCACCATGCAGGGAGGCCAGATGTGGACACACCCAGGCACCATACATGGAGGCCAGATGTAGACATACCCAGGCACCATACATGGAGGCCAGATGTAGACACACCCAGGCACCATGCTGGGAGGCCAGATGTGGACACACCCAGGCACCATGCAGGGAGGCCAGATGTAGACATACCCAGGCACCATACATGGAGGCCAGATGTAGACACACCCAGGCACCATGCTGGGAGGCCAGATGTAGACACACCAGGCACCATGCATGGAGGCCAGATGTAGACACACCCAGGCACCATGCTGGGAGGCCAGATGTAGACACACCCAGGCACCATACATGGAGGCCAGATGTAGACACACCCAGGCTCCATGCTGGGAGGCCAGATGTAGACACACCCAGGCACCATACATGGAGGCCAGATGTAGACACACCCAGGCACCATGCTGGGAGGCCAGATGTAGACATACCCAGGCACCATACATGGAGGCCAGATGTAGACACACCCAGGCACCATGCTGGGAGGCCAGATGTAGACACACCCAGGCACCATACATGGAGGCCAGATGTAGACACACCCAGGCACCATGCTGGGAGGCCAGATGTGGACACACCCAGGCACCATACATGGAGGCCAGATGTAGACACACCCAGGCACCATGCTGGGAGGCCAGATGTAGACACACGCAGGCACCATGCTGGGAGGCCAGATGTGGACACACCCAGGCACCATGCTGGGAGGCCAGATGTGGACACACCCAGGCACCATGCTGGGAGGCCAGATGTGGACACACCCAGGCACCATGCTGGGAGGCCAGATGTGGACACACCCAGGCACCATGCTGGGAGGCCAGATGTGGACACACCCAGGCACCATGCTGGGAGGCCAGATGTCGACACACCCAGGCACCATACATGGAGGTCAGATGTGGACACACCCAGGCACCATGCTGGGAGGCCAGATGTGGACACACCCAGGCACCATGCTGGGAGGCCAGATGTGGACACACCCCAGGCACCATGCTGGGATGCCAGATGTGGACACACCCAGGCACCATACATGGAGGCCAGATGTGGACACACCCAGGCACCATGCTGCGAGGCCAGATATGGACACACCCCAGGCACCATGCTGGGAGGCCAGATGTGGACACACACCTAGACACTATGCTGGGAGGCCAGATGTGGACACACCCAGGCACCATGCTGGGAGGCCAGATGTGGACACACCCAGGCACCATGCAGGGAGGCCAGATGTGGACACACCCAGGCACCATGCTGGGAGGCCAGATGTGGACACACCAGGCACCATACAGGGAGGCCAGATGTGGACACACCCAGGCACCATGCTGGGAGGCCAGATGTGGACACACCCAGGCACCATGCAAGTAGGCCAGATGTGGACACACCCAGGCACCATGCTGGGAGGCCAGATGTAGACACACCCAGGCACCATACATGGAGGCCAGATGTGGACACACCCAGGCACCATGCTGGGAGGCCAGATGTGGACACACCCCAGGCACCATGCTGGGAGGCCAGATGTGGACACACACCAAGGCACTATGCTGGGAGGCCAGATGTGGACACCCCCAGGCACCATGCAGGGAGGCCAGATGTGGACACACCCAGGCACCATACATGGAGGCCAGATGTAGACACACCCAGGCACCATGCAGGGAGGCCAGATGTAGACACACCCAGGCACCATACATGGAGGCCAGATGTGGACACACCCAGGCACCATGCTGGGAGGCCAGATGTAGACACACCCAGGCTCCATGCTGGGAGGCCAGATGTGGACACACCCCAGGCACCATGCTGGGAGGCCAGATGTGGACACCCCCAGGCACCATGCAGGGAGGCCAGATGTGGACACACCCAGGCACCATGCTGGGAGGCCAGATGTGGACACACCCAGGCACCATGCTGGGAGGCCAGATGTGGACACACCCAGGCACCATGCTGGGAGGCCAGATGTGGGCACACCCAGGCACCATGCTGGGAGGCCTGATGTGGACACACCAAGGCACCATGCTGGGAGGCCAGATGTGGACACACCCAAGCTCCATGCTGGGGGGCCAGATGTGGACNTATGGCACCTCTGCTCTTCACTGGATCAATCTTGCATTTTCTTCCATATCGTTCACTCCAGTACGTTGTTATTTTACTGTGTAGATTTGGGACCTGGCCCTCCAGTATTTTCCACGTGTATATTATTTGGTATCTCTCTCGTCTCCTTTCTAGAGAGTACATTTGGAGAGCTTTGAGACGATCCCAATAATTTAGGTGTTTTATCTCGTCTATGCGTGCCGTATATGTTCTCTGTATTCCCTCTATTTCAGCAATCTCTCCTGCTCTGAAGGGGGAAGTGAGTACTGAGCAGTATTCGAGACGGGACAACACAAGTGACTTGAAGAGTACAACCATTGTGATGGGATCCCTGGATTTGAAAGTTCTCGTAATCCATCCGATCATTTTTCTGGCTGATGCGATATTTGCTTGGTTATGCTCCCTAAACGTTAGATCGTCGGACATCATTATTCCCAAATCCTTGACATGCTGTTTTTCTACTATGGGAAGATTTGATTGGGTTTTGTACCCTCTATTATGTTTCAGATCCTCATTTTTGCCGTACCTGAGTACCTGAAATTTATCACTGTTAAACATCATATTATTTTCTGCTGCCCAATCGAAAAACCCAGGCATAATGCTGGGAGGCCAGATGTAGACACACCCAGGCACCATACATGGAGGCCAGATGTAGACACACCCAGGCTCCATGCAGGGAGGCCAGATGTAGACACACCCAGGCACCATGCAGGGAGGCCAGATGTGGACACACCCAGGCACCATGCAGGGAGGCCAGATGTGGACACACCCAGGCACCATGCTGGGAGGCCAGATGTAGACATACCCAGGCACCATACATGGAGGCCAGATGTAGACACACCCAGGCACCATGCTGGGAGGCCAGATGTAGACATACCCAGGCACCATACATGGAGGCCAGATGTAGACACACCCAGGCACCATGCTGGGAGGCCAGATGTAGACACACCCAGGCACCATACATGGAGGCCAGATGTAGACACACCCAGGCACCATGCTGGGAGGCCAGATGTAGACACACGCAGGCACCATGCTGGGAGGCCAGATGTGGACACACCCAAGGCACCATGCTGGAGGCCAGATGTGGACACACCCAGGCACCATGCTGGGAGGCCAGATGTGGACACACCCCAGGCACCATGCTGGGAGGCCAGATGTGGACACACCCAGGCACCATGCAGGGAGGCCAGATGTGGACACACCCAGGCACCATGCTGGGAGGCCAGATGAAGACACACCCTAGGCACCATGCTGGGAGGCCAGATGTGGACACACCCAGGCACCATGCTGGGAGGCCAGATGTGGACACACCCAGGCACCATGCTGGGAGGCCAGATGTCGACACACCCAGGCACCATACATGGAGGCCAGATGTAGACACACCCAGGCTCCATGCTGGGAGGCCAGATGTGGACACACCCAGGCACCATGCTGGGAGGCCAGATGTGGACACACCCCAGGCACCATGCTGGGATGCCAGATGTGGACACACCCAGGCACCATGCAGGGAGGCCAGATGTAGACACACCCAGGCACCATGCTGCGAGGCCAGATATGGACACACCCCAGGCACCATGCTGGGAGGCCAGATGTGGACACACCCAGGCTCCATGCTGGGAGGCCAGATGTGGACACACACCTAGACACTATGCTGGGAGGCCAGATGTGGACACACCCAGGCACCATGCTGGGAGGCCAGATGTGGACACACCCAGGCACCATGCAGGGAGGCCAGATGTGGACACACCCAGGCACCATGCTGGGAGGCCAGATGTGGACACACCCAGGCACCATGCAAGGAGGCCAGATGTGGACACACCCAGGCACCATGCTGGGAGGCCAGATGTGGACACACCCAGGCACCATGCAGGGAGGCCAGATGTGGACACACCCAGGCACCATGCTGGGAGGCCAGATGTAGACACACCCAGGCACCATACAAGGAGGCCAGATGTGGACACACCCAGGCACCATGCTGGGAGGCCAGATGTGGACACACCCCAGGCACCATGCTGGGAGGCCAGATGTGGACACCCCCAGGCACCATGCTGGGAGGCCAGATGTGGACACACCCCAGGCACCATGCTGGAGGCCAGATGTGGACACACCCCAGGCTCCATGCTGGGAGGCCAGATGTGGACACACCCAGGCACCATGCTGGGAGGCCAGATGTGGACACACCCCAGGCACCATGCTGGGAGGCCAGATGTGGACACCCCCAGGCACCATGCTGGGAGGCCAGATGTGGACACACCCCAGGCACCATGCTGGGAGACCAGATGTGGACACCCCCCAGGCTCCATGCTGGGAGGCCAGATGTGGACACACCCCAGGCTCCATGCTGGGAGGCTAGATGTGGACACACCCAGGCACCATGCTGGGAGGTCAGATGTGGACACTCCCAGGCACCATGCAGGGAGGCCAGATGTAGACATACCCAGGCACCATGCTGGGAGGCCAGATGTGGACACACCCAGGCACCATGCAGGGAGGCCAGATGTAGACATACCCAGGCACCATGCTGGGAGGCCAGATGTGGACACACCCAGGCACCATGCTGGGAGGCCAGATGTGGACACACCCAGGCACCATGCTGGGAGGCCAGATGTGGACACACCCAGGCACCATGCTGGGAGGCCAGATGTGACACACCCAGGCACCATGCTGGGAGGCCAGATGTGGACACACCCAGGCACCATGCTGGGAGGCCAGATGTGGACACACCCAGGCACCATGCTGGGAGGCCAGATGTGGACACACCCAGGCACCATGCTGGGAGGCCAGATGTGGACACACCCAGGCACCATGCTGGGAGGCCAGATGTGGACACACCCAGGCACCATGCTGGGAGGCCAGATGTGGACACACCCAGGCACCATGCTGGGAGGCCAGATGTGGACACACCCAGGCACCATGCTGGGAGGCCAGATGTGGACACACCCAGGCACCATGCTGGGAGGCCAGATGTGGACACACCCAGGCACCATGCTGGGAGGCCAGATGTGGACACACCCCAGGCACCATGCTGGGAGGCCAGATGTGGACACACCCAGGCACCATGCTGGGAGGCCAGATGTGGACACACCCAGGCACCATGCTGGGAGGCCAGATGTGGACACACCCAGGCACCATGCTGGGAGGCCAGATGTGGACACACCCAGGCACCATGCTGGGAGGCCAGATGTGGACACACCCCAGGCACCATGCTGGGAGGAGAGTTTGGTCCACCAGGCTGTTCCTTGGAGCGGCCCGCAGCCCCACATACCCACCACAGCCCGGTTGGTCCGGCACTCCTTGAAGGAAACAATCTAGTTTCCTCTTGAAGATGTCCATGGTTGTTCCTGTAATAAATCAGGAAAAATTGTCTTAGATTAAAATTGTCTTAGATTAAGGACCTGCCCGAAACGCTGCGCGTACTAGTGGCTTTACAAGATTGTTATTACCATTTTCTGCTCAGGGGGAAAAAAGACACAAACTGGTTTGGGGCTTATTTATTAATTTTGGAGATGGTTAATAAATTCTGCAGAACGTGTATTGATAAACAAAAGTAACATACCCATGTCTACTGAGTACTAATATTTAACTTAAATTGTACACCCGTATTAGGTGAGTAAGCTTAGCCTAGTGACATGGTAAACACGTTCTGCAGAAACTAATGTCATTATAGTGAATTTTACAACTTAAATTTATGTACTAGTTCAAGCAATTATATAACTAGTTCGATCCATTATACACTTTGCAAATATATAACTTGTTCGATCAATTAAGTGATGTTTATTAATTATATAACTAGTTCGAACAATTATAAACTTAACTATAGAAACTAGTTCAAACAGTTATATAAATTTAACTATAGAAACTAGTTCAATCAAGTGAATAGGCCACATAACACTTAACGGAGGCCGACTGGGCAAAGAATTAGCTGCGGACAGTGGGACACTTGGGGACCGGCGCTGCACACCCCCCCCCCCCCCCCGGACTTGGAGAGGGAAGATTGGAGGGAAACTGGCACAGTGCAAGACAGGGGACCGCCACGCATGAGGGGAGGCGGGTGGGAGTTTCGAGCACTGTTGTGGTGACTGTGAGAGTGAGGCTGATCCTCCCGCTCCTTCCCTATTTATAAGCTCCCATACCTTCCCGCGCAGGCCGCGGAAGGCGCTGCGCAAGTGTTTCTTTTTCCCCCTTTCAGAAAAATCTCCGCTTTTATGCAATCAGAGGTCATATTATGTATCCTCACAATCCCAATGTACCTTTTTGTATATATAAATAAATAAATAAATAAATAAATAAATAAATAAATAAATAAATAAATAAAAATAAATAAAATCCTTTCCCCTTAAAACTAAGTCTAGAGCCCTTGAGGAGATACCAACTCTAATTTACAAAAAAGCCTCCAGATCTTTAGCTCCTACTATTGCATTGCTCTTCAACAAATCACAAGAACTCTAAACTTTTCCAGATATTCTAAAAAAAAAGCGAGAGTAACCCCTGTCCACAAATGTGGTGATCTCTCAGATGTTAACAACTACAGACCTATATCAATCCTGCCAAACTTGTCAAAAATATTTGAAAAACTAATCTACAAGCAGCTTTACTCTTATCTAGCCAAACACAATATACTTAGCTCTTGTCAATATGGCTTCAGACCCAAAAAAAGCACTAACGATGCACTTATTAGTATGATTAACTTGATTCATGCAGCTCTTGATAAAAATGAGTTCGCTGTTGGGTTATTTGTAGATCTGTGTAAGGCTTTTGACACTGCCAACCACCAAAACCTTCTTCTTAAATTACATCATTATGGAGTCAGAGGACACTCCCTGCAATACCTCAAATCATACCTTACTGACAGGCTCCAGTATGTTTCTGTGAACAATTCAATTTCTCCCACCGTACCCATCAACATTGGTGTTCCTCAGGGCAGCGTACTTGGCCCTGTCCTCTTTCTCATCTACATTAATGACCTTCCAAATGCCTCCCAACACCTCAAACCAATTCTATTTGCTGACGACACAACCTGCATTTACTCCAGTCCTGACCCCCTTGCTTTAAATGTCACAGTGAATACTGAGCTAAGTAAAGTCCATCTTTGGCTAACTGCCAACAAACTCACCCTCAACATTGACAAAACTTTCTATATTCTGTTTGGCAACAAATCCTCATATCAAATAAACTTCAGGATAAACAATACCCAAATTTGTAACAAAGTAGATGGCAAATTCCTTGGCGTTCTCATTGACCACAAGCTGAATTTCCAGGGACACATTCTAAATGTATAAAAAAAAAAGTTTCAAAAACTGTTGGCATTCTTTCTAAGATCAGATATTATGTAGCTCGCCCTGCCCTGGTGAGGGGCCTCATAGCCTGGTGGATAGCGCGCAGGACTCGTAATTCTGTGGTGCGGGTTCGATTCCCGCACAAGGCAGAAACAAATGGGCAAAAGTTTCTTTCACCCTGAATGCCCCTGTTACCTAGCAGTAAACAGGTACCTGGGAGTTAGTCAGCTGTCACGGGCTGCTTCCTGGGGTGTGTGTGTGGTGTGGAAAAAAAAAGTAGTTAGTAAAAGTTGATTGACGGTTGAGAGGCGGGCCGAAAGAGCAAAGCTCAACCCCCGCAAACACAACTAGGTGAATACAACTAGGTGAATACTCTATTACGCTCTCATCTATCCTTATCTCAACTATGGTATTTGTGCTTGGGGTTCTACTACCCAAAATCATTTACGTCTTCTTATTACTCAACACAAAGCTGCTGTTAGGACAATATTGTAATTGTTGTTGTAAGAGAAACAATCTTCGTCCACATGGTTTTATTCTCCGCCAGTAACAATAACAAACAATTATCAGGGTACATGAAATATTATTAAGAAGATCATAAACAAAAGAGCATCTGCTCCAAACATGCTACCTCCAACATCTGTAGTACATCTGGAATCTGCAAAAGATCCCCTGCTATTAAACATTGTTTTGTGCGCGATGGTAAAATAATAGCTAGGAAAACTGACTCTGGAAAAACTTATGTCATAACCACTGAGGCACACCTCACTTCTTTCCTGGATGACTGTGGGATAACTATTGAATAACCAGAACATAATTTGTAGTCTCACATACAACCAAAGTGTACTGAAGCTCTGCCTTTCCTTTCCAAAGGTTTTTATTTTTATTTTTATTTTTTGTTTGTCATCTTTGCCTGTTTTACTCCTAATTATTTGGTCTTAATTAATCCCCTTGTCACTAAACCTAGGGATTTTTATTACCCTGTTATATTTAAAGTAACTTGGTATTTGTTTTTTGTAATCATTTATTGTAATTAATTAATAGTATAATTGTTTTATAAGCATCTACCTCAGTATCATAGTAAAATCTTCCACATTAATATACTCTCACCCTGTTAAATTTCAAGATTTACTATGATTTACATGTCATCTTTTTTTTCTCGGAATTATCTATTGAGCTCACTCTGTTTTCTTAGGTTCATAACAATTATAGGATTTTAATTAACCATTACTTAACTAATTATCTTCAAGATCATTTACTTTATGATTATTATTTTTTTATTTTTTTTATTTTGCATTTATATTATTTTTATTTTACATTTATATTGTCGTCTCTACTGATTTTTTGTTTTTTATTTTATCTAACTTCTGTGTCCTTCCTGGCTATCTATTGGATCTCTATTTTACTCCAAATTGGTACTATTTATTGTATTTGCTTTTATTCTTGTGCTTTCCTATATCATGTATCTTGTATCGTGATCCCTCTGCATCTCTATGCACACTGATATTGATCCTGATCAAAATCTTCTGTCTCATATCTACACCAACCAGCACTTTGATCATCATTATTGCAAGTATTTCACAGCACACCAGGCTAAAAACAAACTCCAAAATAACACCTGCTTATCAGTTTACAACCAAAATGTTAGATCACTTGGTAAACATTTTGACGATTTAAATGCATTACTCACAGTACTAGGTACTACTTATCGTTCATTATTTTAACAGAAATAGTCGCTGTATGCAAAGCAAACGGCGAATTTCTGGGGCAGAAGAAAACGTAATACCATATCTGTGACTAACCNGCCAGATGTGGACACACCCAGGCACCATGCCGGGAGGCCAGATGTGGACACACCCAGGCTCCATGCTGGGAGCCCAGATGTGGACACACCCAGGCTCCATGCTGGGAGGCCAGATGGGATACACCCAGGCACCATGCCGGAGGCCAGATGTGGACACACCCAGGCTCCATGCTGGGAGGCCAGATGTGGACACACCCAGGCTCCATGCTGGGAGTCCAGATGTGGACACCCAGGCACCATGCTGGGAGGCCAGATGTGGACACACCCAGGCACCATGCTGGGAAGCCAGATGTGGACACACTCAGGCACCATGCTGGGAGGCCAGATGTGGACACACCCAGACACCATGCTGGGAGGCCAGATGTGGACACACCCAGGCACCATGCCGGGAGGCCAGATGTGGACACACCCAGGCTCCATGCTGGGAGGCCAGATGTGGACACACCCAAGCACCATGCTGGGAGGCCAGATGTGGACACACCCAGGCTCCATGCTGGGAGGCCAGATGTGGACACACCAAGGCACCATGCTGGGAGGCCAGATGTGGACACACCCAGGCACCATGCTAGGAGGCCAGATGTGGACACACCCAGGCACCATGCAGGGAGGCCAGATGTGGACACACCCAGGCACCATGTAGGGGCCAGATGTGGACACACCCAGGCACCATGCTGGGAAGCCAGATGTGGACACACCCAGGCACCATGCCGGGTGGCCAGATGTGGACACACCCCAGGTCCATGCCGGGAGGCCAGATGTGGACACACCCAGGCACCATGCTGGGAGGCCAGATGTGGACACACCCAGGCACCATGCTGGAAGCCAGATGTGGACACACCAGGCTCCATGCCGGGTGGCCAGATGTGGACACACCCCAGGTCCATGCCGGGAGGCCAGATGTGGACACACCTAGGCACCATGCTGAGAGGCCAGATGTGGACACACCCCAGGCACCATGCCGGGAGGCCAGATGTGGACACACCCCAGGCTCTATGCTTGGAGGCCAGATGTGGACACACCCAGGCACCATGCTGGGAGGCCAGATGTGGACACACCCAGGCACCATGCTGGGAGGCCAGATGTGGACACACCCCAGGCACCATGCTGGGAGGCCAGATGTGGACACACCTAGGCACCATGTTGGGAGGCCAGATGTGGACACACCCCAGGCACCATGCTGGGAGGCCAGATGTGGACACACCTAGGCACCATGCAAGGAGGCCAGATGTGGACACACCCCAGGCACCATGCAAGGAGGCCAGATGTGGACACACCCAGGCACCATGCAAGGAGGCCAGATGTGGACACACCCAGGCACCATGCAAGGAGGCCAGATGTGGACACACCCAGGCACCATGCTGGGAGGCCAGATGTGGACACACCAAGGCACCATGCAAGGAGGCCAGATGTGGACACACCCCAGGCTCCATGCTAGTAGGCCAGATGTGGACACACCCCAGGCTCCATGCCGGGAGGCCAGATGTGGACACACCCCAGGCTCCATGCCGGGAGGCCAGATGTGGACACACCCAGGCACCATGCAGGGAGGCCAGATGCGGACACACCCAGTCACATGCTGGGCCAGATGTGGACACACCCAGGCACCATGCTGGGAGTCCAGATGTGGACACACCCAGGCTCCATGCTGGGAGGCCAGATGTGGACACACCCAGGCACCATGCTGGGAGGCCAGATGTGGACACACCCAGGCTCCATGCCGGGAGGCCAGATGTGGACACACCCAGGCACCATGCTGGGAGGCCAGATGTGGACACACCAAGGCACCATGCTAGGAGGCCAGATGTGGACACACCCAGGCTCCATGCTGGGAGGCCAGATGTGGACACACCCAAGCACCATGCTGGAGGCAGATGTGGACACACCAGGCACCATGCAGGGAGGCCAGATGTGGACACACCCAAGCACCATGCTGGGAAGCCAGATGTGGACACACCCAGGCTCCATGCCGGGAGGCCAGATGTGGACACACCCCAGGTCCATGCTGGGAGGCCAGATGTGGACACACCCCAGGTCCATGCTGGGAGGCAGATGGGACACACCCCAGGTTCATGCCGGAGGCCAGATGTGGACACACCCAGGCACCATGCTGGGAGGCCAGATGTGGACACACCGTAGGGACCATGCTGGGAGGCCAGATGTGGACACACACCAGGCTCCGTGCTGGGAGGCCAGATGTGGACACACCACAGGCACCATGCTCGGAGGTCAGATGTGGACACACCCAGACTCCATTCTAGGAGGCCAGATGTGGACACACCCAGGCACCATGCCGGGAGGCCAGATGTGGACACACCCAGGCACCATGCCGGGAGGCCAGATGTGGACACACCCAGGCACCATGCAGGGAGTCCAGATGTGGACACACCCCAGGCACCATGCTGGGAGGCCAGATGTGGACACACCCAGGCACCATGCTGGGAGGCCAGATGTGGACACACCCAGGCACCATGCTGGGAGGCCAGATGTGGACACACCCCAGGCACCATGCTGGGAGGCCAGATGTGGACACACCCAGGCACCATGCTGGGAGGCCAGATGTAGACACACCCCAGGCACCATGCTGGGAGGAGAGTTTGGTCCACCAGGCTGTTCCTTGGAGCGGCCCGCAGCCCCACATACCCACCACAGCCCGGTTGGTCCGGCACTCCTTGAAGGAAACAATCTAGTTTCCTCTTGAAGATGTCCATGGTTGTTCCTGTAATAAATCAGGAAAATTGTCTTGGATTAAAATTGTCTTAGATTAAGGACCTGCCCGAAACGCTGCGCGTACTAGTGGCTTTACANTTTTGATTTTAGTCTGTTATGTGAGGTTGTTTGTGATGTATATTTTGTGTGCCCTTCCGGCCGATGTTTTTCTAAATGTCCCTGTTATTTTAGCTATGCCTTTTCCTGATCTATTTTTGTTTTTCATTGTTTGTATGTGTGCTCTCTTTGGATATGCCTTTTCATGATCTATGTTTCTTTTCATTTGTTGTCTTATGTGCCCTTCTGGCTATGATGTTCGATCTCTGTTTTTCAATTATTCTGTATATAATTTATTGTTCTTCTATGCTTAGTTTTGTGTATTGAGTATTTTGGGTCTCGGTCCTTCAGGCCGGTGTTAGTTTCGTTTGTTGTGTCCCGTTGTGCTATGCGACCTGTGTTTTTCTTTTTTTTTTCTTTTTTGCTCTTTTGCATCTGTTTATCCTTGTGATGTTTTTGTTTATATTTTGTGCTGCACGTGTTTACCATTTGGCCTGTATTTTCCTACATCTTGAGTTTGTTATGCTGTGCTGTCGGCCCTTCTGGCTGATGGGTTTTTTTGTTTTCCTTTGTTCTATGTGTTTTGTACTGTGTATATTGTTTTTTATTGTATTTTAATTGCATGTTTCATGTAAAAATAAAATAAATAAAAAAAAAAATTCCAGCCCCCCAGTCACACGTGAACCAAGGATCGAGATCAGCAGGTCTGGGGATGACCCACCTGGCTGATAAGATCGGGGTCTGAGGCACGTTACATAAAGTCCTCCCCCTTGTACCCGGTAACTCGTCAATTGGTTATCCGGAAGGGTGACTGGCGTACAGTCACCCGGCCGACACCTTACGTCACTAACGAGGTTGTCCCAGTCAGCCATGCTGTCTTCACGGAGCAGAGTCAGTCACCATCACAGCCATGGGCTAGCTGTCTCAAGGTCACCAACCAAGCCCACCAGCCACGTAGTCAAGACTGCGGGAAAACCGGAAGTGGAAGACGAGTGGTCTACGAAGAAGAACGCTAATTGCAACGACTTGTCAGCTCTCTCATAACCTGCGGTTGCGTCGTCTGTGGAAACCAAGATGCAACACGGTGGTCCCGGGTACCAACAGCACTACCCCTGCAGAGTGCTGCTGATCCGCCAGATGAGGTACAACCCTGTACCTCGGCCCAAGCTCAGCTGCACGAGGGTTGCACGGAAGGTGTACCGGCCCAGTAGTACCGGGATAACAAGTAAACGCTGGTAGATGACGTCGCCCAGGAGCTGAGGCAGGGCCCACCTGGCCTGTCACCATGCCACCCTCTTCAACGCCACTCGAACCTCACTACCAACACGAGACATCGGGACACGTCGAAGCTGTGCTCTACTGTGGCTGCCATGGTTAACAAAAATCCATCAGGACTGTATGGGAGCGATAAGAAGAGGTGAACCCGGGTTCCTGTTAGCGGGGTCCACCTGAGCTGACAGCTGTCACTCAAGTCAGGTGCGGGTAGTACGAGACCCCCTGTACTGTCCGTAGTTGGCCGAGGCCTGAAATGGAACTTCCAGACGACCAGGATCTTCAAGCAACATGAGGTAGTCGCCGGAATCTACAACAACGAAATGTCACCAGGAAAGAACTATAAAACTTCTTTATAGAAAAGTTTCATATAAAAATAAATGCCATTCATATAGTAAACTGTGTTAACTCAGAACAGTTAGTGCAATTTTTAATTTTCCATCTGATAGTAACACCTCTGTACACCTTAGGCCAGTGTCTCTGGAACAGTATTAAATGTTGAAAACTAGAACTAGTGAAATAGAGAAATAAATCTAGAAAATCAACATCTAGAAAATTGTTACTAAAAAATTACTCTGTCTCTAGATAAGTTGTATGAGTGAACTGGTTTGAGAACCATCTAGTAGAGTCTCTAGAAGTTGATCAGTGGGGAACTTTATCTAGATTTTTCTAGATCCTAGATACTGATAGTTATATATACATTTTTTTAACTTTTTTTTGTGGGTGACTGAACAATAAGGGTGTGGTACGCAGTCTGAAAAATGTGTTCACCCGCTGTTGTTGTGGACTTGAGTATAAACTCTGGGATATTAGGAGTTTGAGGAAGTCATACCCAGTGTGTTGTTGTTGGTTAAGGGACATGTCAGTGGACATTGAATTTTTGTTAATAAAAGTATTTTTGTGTATTTTCTTTAGATTGTAAGGATCTGGATACGCTGTGGTGGGCAGTTGCCACAGGTGTGGAGTGGAACACTAGGACCCTGAAGGGTAGTGTTCTCTATTTGATTTTTCGTTTAATTTTTAATGACATTGTTTTAATTTTTTTTAATGTTTCTATGTGATGTGCTGTGATGTTTTGATCTTTATTCCTGGAGGAATACTGGGATAGCTGCAGGCTATCTGATGATTTTAGCTAGTTGGTAGTTGTTAGGTACTGATTTTTATTTTACAGTTATTTGTTACTATATCAGGACAGGTATAGGATGTTTAGTCTTCCAGGTAGTTGGAAGGGTACGGGGCTGCATCCAAGTTGGACAGCCAGATTATAGGGACGGTCTCTGTCCTTAGGTTTTATGTATTATTTCTGTTGTGTTGATAGGTATAAATACATGCTGGGTGTGACGGTGTTCCTTGCCGGGGCGGGCACACAATTGAAGGAACAGTCTGTGTCTCCACTCATTCTTTGACCAGAGGCCGGTGGGGGATCAACTGGGGTACTCTCCTGGGCGTACAGTGGCGCCGCAAGGATAGAGTGAAGACCCACAGGACTACGGTGAGTAATGGTTATCGCCAGTGCGACCGTTGAGAGGATATCTAGTTTACTGTTTCACCCCCTCTCATACCGTGAACCCCGACATGGGATACCCCTTTTGGGTGTGCCGTTATTGTTGTTGGAGTATTGTATGGAATTAGTTAGAATTAGATAATTTCTTTTGTTTTTGAGGCATTGGGTTAATATAGTGTTGGGTTAAAAATGTTGTTTTGGAGTTAATGGTTATGGTAGGGCATGATATCCGGATAAGAAAAGTGTGATTTAAATTTCTTTACACACAAATTTCTTAATTTCCAAGGAGGGGGGAGTTGTAATGATCTGGTCCTCAGATCATTGGTTCTCCCCTACTCCTTCTCCCCTTTTTCTCCCCCCCCTTGCCCGTCATTCGTCTCCTCCTCTCCCCCCCCCCCTTTCGGCCATTTGTCAAGGGCCAAGAGGTTGACCTGAGGGTAGTCTTGTAGCTGACCCCCGTGATACCTTTGCGTCCCCACTCAACTCTCCCCACTCAGATTTCCCTCTCCAGCCTCCTCTCAATTCCCTCTCTTCCCCTTTCACCGGTTCCTTCCCCATACCAGGCGAGTCAAATGTCCCTACTCTTTATCTTGGAGGAGACAGGCTTGAACATAATTATCAGTTGTAAACATTGCTCGGAGATACACTACAGTGGCACCTTGTCCCCCTCACATAGCTGGAGAGAGCTGACTCAATCTTCAAGAATTCATGTATCCTTCCACGGCAGATCATGGAAGGTGATTGGCGGTAGATAAGTGCCAAGTCCTTATTGGCTCTAGAGAGCCAGACCTCAGGCCTAGTGTTAATGGTTGGCCATTGCCAAAATAAGTGGTGGAACCCTGAGGCTGTATTAGATGGTGGGAGGAGCAAGTCTTTCCACAGGCAAGCTGGTAAAACAAAATTTGTCATTTTAATGTGTTGAATTGGAAACCCCCCATGTTCTCTTCCATTTAATAGATATTAAAGTTGCCCTTCGATTTAAATAAGCAAAGTAAATAAAACAAACTAATTCCCAAAAATGTATTACTGAAGTTCATATTACCCGGAGTCCAGATGACTACTGATCCCAGGCCCATGCTGGGGGCCAGTGGTAGACACATTCAGGTATGGGTGGTCGGGAAGATGGTGGCAGTCTTTTAACCATTTTTTTTTTGTTATTTTTATAAATTATTAACCCTGGTCCTTGATGTATCTTCCTCATTTAATATTCCTCTTATATTCGTGGCAGTCCAGTGAGGGGTCATACTGGAGAGTAACAGTGTTAAGCTGGGACTGATGTGGGAGGCACCAGTGTAAGACAATTACACACAGGCGTAGCGTTCAGAACTATTACAAGAGTTCAGGGTTATTACATGGACACACCCAGGCACCATGCTGGGAGGCCAGATGTGGACACACCCAGGCACCATGCTGGGAGGCCAGATGTGGACACACCCAGGCACCATGCTGGGAGGCCAGATGTGGACACACCCAGGCACCATGCTGGGAGGCCAGATGTGGACACACCCAGGCACCATGCTGGGAGGCCAGATGTGGACACACCCAGGCACCATGCTGGGAGGCCAGATGTGGACACACCCAGGCACCATGCTGGGAGGCCAGATGTGGACACACCCAGGCACCATGCTGGGAGGCCAGATGTGGACACACCCAGGCACCATGCTGGGAGGCCAGATGTGGACACACCCAGGCACCATGCTGGGAGGCCAGATGTGGACACACCCAGGCACCATGCTGGGAGGCCAGATGTGGACACACCCAGGCACCATGCTGGGAGGCCAGATGTGGACACACCCAGGCACCATGCTGGGAGGCCAGATGTGGACACACCCAGGCACCATGCTGGGAGGCCAGATGTGGACACACCCAGGCACCATGCTGGGAGGCCAGATGTGGACACACCCAGGCACCATGCTGGGAGGCCAGATGTGGACACACCCAGGCACCATGCTGGGAGGCCAGATGTGGACACACCCAGGCACCATGCTGGGAGGCCAGATGTGGACACACCCAGGCACCATGCTGGGAGGCCAGATGTGGACACACCCAGGCACCATGCTGGGAGGCCAGATGTGGACACACCCAGGCACCATGCTGGGAGGCCAGATGTGGACACACCCAGGCACCATGCTGGGAGGCCAGATGTGGACACACCCAGGCACCATGCTGGGAGGCCAGATGTGGACACACCCAGGCACCATGCTGGGAGGCCAGATGTGGACACACCCAGGCACCATGCTGGGAGGCCAGATGTGGACACACCCAGGCACCATGCTGGGAGGCCAGATGTGGACACACCCAGGCACCATGCTGGGAGGCCAGATGTGGACACACCCAGGCACCATGCTGGGAGGCCAGATGTGGACACACCCAGGCACCATGCTGGGAGGCCAGATGTGGACACACCCAGGCACCATGCTGGGAGGCCAGATGTGGACACACCCAGGCACCATGCTGGGAGGCCAGATGTGGACACACCCAGGCACCATGCTGGGAGGCCAGATGTGGACACACCCAGGCACCATGCTGGGAGGCCAGATGTGGACACACCCAGGCACCATGCTGGGAGGCCAGATGTGGACACACCCAGGCACCATGCTGGGAGGCCAGATGTGGACACACCCAGGCACCATGCTGGGAGGCCAGATGTGGACACACCCAGGCACCATGCTGGGAGGCCAGATGTGGACACACCCAGGCACCATGCTGGGAGGCCAGATGTGGACACACCCAGGCACCATGCTGGGAGGCCAGATGTGGACACACCCAGGCACCATGCTGGGAGGCCAGATGTGGACACACCCAGGCACCATGCTGGGAGGCCAGATGTGGACACACCCAGGCACCATGCTGGGAGGCCAGATGTGGACACACCCAGGCACCATGCTGGGAGGCCAGATGTGGACACACCCAGGCACCATGCTGGGAGGCCAGATGTGGACACACCCAGGCACCATGCTGGGAGGCCAGATGTGGACACACCCAGGCACCATGCTGGGAGGCCAGATGTGGACACACCCAGGCACCATGCTGGGAGGCCAGATGTGGACACACCCAGGCACCATGCTGGGAGGCCAGATGTGGACACACCCAGGCACCATGCTGGGAGGCCAGATGTGGACACACCCAGGCACCATGCTGGGAGGCCAGATGTGGACACACCCAGGCACCATGCTGGGAGGCCAGATGTGGACACACCCAGGCACCATGCTGGGAGGCCAGATGTGGACACACCCAGGCACCATGCTGGGAGGCCAGATGTGGACACACCCAGGCACCATGCTGGGAGGCCAGATGTGGACACACCCAGGCACCATGCTGGGAGGCCAGATGTGGACACACCCAGGCACCATGCTGGGAGGCCAGATGTGGACACACCCAGGCACCATGCTGGGAGGCCAGATGTGGACACACCCAGGCACCATGCTGGGAGGCCAGATGTGGACACACCCAGGCACCATGCTGGGAGGCCAGATGTGGACACACCCAGGCACCATGCTGGGAGGCCAGATGTGGACACACCCAGGCACCATGCTGGGAGGCCAGATGTGGACACACCCAGGCACCATGCTGGGAGGCCAGATGTGGACACACCCAGGCACCATGCTGGGAGGCCAGATGTGGACACACCCAGGCACCATGCTGGGAGGCCAGATGTGGACACACCCAGGCACCATGCTGGGAGGCCAGATGTGGACACACCCAGGCACCATGCTGGGAGGCCAGATGTGGACACACCCAGGCACCATGCTGGGAGGCCAGATGTGGACACACCCAGGCACCATGCTGGGAGGCCAGATGTGGACACACCCAGGCACCATGCTGGGAGGCCAGATGTGGACACACCCAGGCACCATGCTGGGAGGCCAGATGTGGACACACCCAGGCACCATGCTGGGAGGCCAGATGTGGACACACCCAGGCACCATGCTGGGAGGCCAGATGTGGACACACCCAGGCACCATGCTGGGAGGCCAGATGTGGACACACCCAGGCACCATGCTGGGAGGCCAGATGTGGACACACCCAGGCACCATGCTGGGAGGCCAGATGTGGACACACCCAGGCACCATGCTGGGAGGCCAGATGTGGACACACCCAGGCACCATGCTGGGAGGCCAGATGTGGACACACCCAGGCACCATGCTGGGAGGCCAGATGTGGACACACCCAGGCACCATGCTGGGAGGCCAGATGTGGACACACCCAGGCACCATGCTGGGAGGCCAGATGTGGACACACCCAGGCACCATGCTGGGAGGCCAGATGTGGACACACCCAGGCACCATGCTGGGAGGCCAGATGTGGACACACCCAGGCACCATGCTGGGAGGCCAGATGTGGACACACCCAGGCACCATGCTGGGAGGCCAGATGTGGACACACCCAGGCACCATGCTGGGAGGCCAGATGTGGACACACCCAGGCACCATGCTGGGAGGCCAGATGTGGACACACCCAGGCACCATGCTGGGAGGCCAGATGTGGACACACCCAGGCACCATGCTGGGAGGCCAGATGTGGACACACCCAGGCACCATGCTGGGAGGCCAGATGTGGACACACCCAGGCACCATGCTGGGAGGCCAGATGTGGACACACCCAGGCACCATGCTGGGAGGCCAGATGTGGACACACCCAGGCACCATGCTGGGAGGCCAGATGTGGACACACCCAGGCACCATGCTGGGAGGCCAGATGTGGACACACCCAGGCACCATGCTGGGAGGCCAGATGTGGACACACCCAGGCACCATGCTGGGAGGCCAGATGTGGACACACCCAGGCACCATGCTGGGAGGCCAGATGTGGACACACCCAGGCACCATGCTGGGAGGCCAGATGTGGACACACCCAGGCACCATGCTGGGAGGCCAGATGTGGACACACCCAGGCACCATGCTGGGAGGCCAGATGTGGACACACCCAGGCACCATGCTGGGAGGCCAGATGTGGACACACCCAGGCACCATGCTGGGAGGCCAGATGTGGACACACCCAGGCACCATGCTGGGAGGCCAGATGTGGACACACCCAGGCACCATGCTGGGAGGCCAGATGTGGACACACCCAGGCACCATGCTGGGAGGCCAGATGTGGACACACCCAGGCACCATGCTGGGAGGCCAGATGTGGACACACCCAGGCACCATGCTGGGAGGCCAGATGTGGACACACCCAGGCACCATGCTGGGAGGCCAGATGTGGACACACCCAGGCACCATGCTGGGAGGCCAGATGTGGACACACCCAGGCACCATGCTGGGAGGCCAGATGTGGACACACCCAGGCACCATGCTGGGAGGCCAGATGTGGACACACCCAGGCACCATGCTGGGAGGCCAGATGTGGACACACCCAGGCACCATGCTGGGAGGCCAGATGTGGACACACCCAGGCACCATGCTGGGAGGCCAGATGTGGACACACCCAGGCACCATGCTGGGAGGCCAGATGTGGACACACCCAGGCACCATGCTGGGAGGCCAGATGTGGACACACCCAGGCACCATGCTGGGAGGCCAGATGTGGACACACCCAGGCACCATGCTGGGAGGCCAGATGTGGACACACCCAGGCACCATGCTGGGAGGCCAGATGTGGACACACCCAGGCACCATGCTGGGAGGCCAGATGTGGACACACCCAGGCACCATGCTGGGAGGCCAGATGTGGACACACCCAGGCACCATGCTGGGAGGCCAGATGTGGACACACCCAGGCACCATGCTGGGAGGCCAGATGTGGACACACCCAGGCACCATGCTGGGAGGCCAGATGTGGACACACCCAGGCACCATGCTGGGAGGCCAGATGTGGACACACCCAGGCACCATGCTGGGAGGCCAGATGTGGACACACCCAGGCACCATGCTGGGAGGCCAGATGTGGACACACCCAGGCACCATGCTGGGAGGCCAGATGTGGACACACCCAGGCACCATGCTGGGAGGCCAGATGTGGACACACCCAGGCACCATGCTGGGAGGCCAGATGTGGACACACCCAGGCACCATGCTGGGAGGCCAGATGTGGACACACCCAGGCACCATGCTGGGAGGCCAGATGTGGACACACCCAGGCACCATGCTGGGAGGCCAGATGTGGACACACCCAGGCACCATGCTGGGAGGCCAGATGTGGACACACCCAGGCACCATGCTGGGAGGCCAGATGTGGACACACCCAGGCACCATGCTGGGAGGCCAGATGTGGACACACCCAGGCACCATGCTGGGAGGCCAGATGTGGACACACCCAGGCACCATGCTGGGAGGCCAGATGTGGACACACCCAGGCACCATGCTGGGAGGCCAGATGTGGACACACCCAGGCACCATGCTGGGAGGCCAGATGTGGACACACCCAGGCACCATGCTGGGAGGCCAGATGTGGACACACCCAGGCACCATGCTGGGAGGCCAGATGTGGACACACCCAGGCACCATGCTGGGAGGCCAGATGTGGACACACCCAGGCACCATGCTGGGAGGCCAGATGTGGACACACCCAGGCACCATGCTGGGAGGCCAGATGTGGACACACCCAGGCACCATGCTGGGAGGCCAGATGTGGACACACCCAGGCACCATGCTGGGAGGCCAGATGTGGACACACCCAGGCACCATGCTGGGAGGCCAGATGTGGACACACCCAGGCACCATGCTGGGAGGCCAGATGTGGACACACCCAGGCACCATGCTGGGAGGCCAGATGTGGACACACCCAGGCACCATGCTGGGAGGCCAGATGTGGACACACCCAGGCACCATGCTGGGAGGCCAGATGTGGACACACCCAGGCACCATGCTGGGAGGCCAGATGTGGACACACCCAGGCACCATGCTGGGAGGCCAGATGTGGACACACCCAGGCACCATGCTGGGAGGCCAGATGTGGACACACCCAGGCACCATGCTGGGAGGCCAGATGTGGACACACCCAGGCACCATGCTGGGAGGCCAGATGTGGACACACCCAGGCACCATGCTGGGAGGCCAGATGTGGACACACCCAGGCACCATGCTGGGAGGCCAGATGTGGACACACCCAGGCACCATGCTGGGAGGCCAGATGTGGACACACCCAGGCACCATGCTGGGAGGCCAGATGTGGACACACCCAGGCACCATGCTGGGAGGCCAGATGTGGACACACCCAGGCACCATGCTGGGAGGCCAGATGTGGACACACCCAGGCACCATGCTGGGAGGCCAGATGTGGACACACCCAGGCACCATGCTGGGAGGCCAGATGTGGACACACCCAGGCACCATGCTGGGAGGCCAGATGTGGACACACCCAGGCACCATGCTGGGAGGCCAGATGTGGACACACCCAGGCACCATGCTGGGAGGCCAGATGTGGACACACCCAGGCACCATGCTGGGAGGCCAGATGTGGACACACCCAGGCACCATGCTGGGAGGCCAGATGTGGACACACCCAGGCACCATGCTGGGAGGCCAGATGTGGACACACCCAGGCACCATGCTGGGAGGCCAGATGTGGACACACCCAGGCACCATGCTGGGAGGCCAGATGTGGACACACCCAGGCACCATGCTGGGAGGCCAGATGTGGACACACCCAGGCACCATGCTGGGAGGCCAGATGTGGACACACCCAGGCACCATGCTGGGAGGCCAGATGTGGACACACCCAGGCACCATGCTGGGAGGCCAGATGTGGACACACCCAGGCACCATGCTGGGAGGCCAGATGTGGACACACCCAGGCACCATGCTGGGAGGCCAGATGTGGACACACCCAGGCACCATGCTGGGAGGCCAGATGTGGACACACCCAGGCACCATGCTGGGAGGCCAGATGTGGACACACCCAGGCACCATGCTGGGAGGCCAGATGTGGACACACCCAGGCACCATGCTGGGAGGCCAGATGTGGACACACCCAGGCACCATGCTGGGAGGCCAGATGTGGACACACCCAGGCACCATGCTGGGAGGCCAGATGTGGACACACCCAGGCACCATGCTGGGAGGCCAGATGTGGACACACCCAGGCACCATGCTGGGAGGCCAGATGTGGACACACCCAGGCACCATGCTGGGAGGCCAGATGTGGACACACCCAGGCACCATGCTGGGAGGCCAGATGTGGACACACCCAGGCACCATGCTGGGAGGCCAGATGTGGACACACCCAGGCACCATGCTGGGAGGCCAGATGTGGACACACCCAGGCACCATGCTGGGAGGCCAGATGTGGACACACCCAGGCTCCATGCTGGGAGGCCAGATGTGGACACACCCCAGGCACCATGCTGGGAGGCCAGATGTGGACACACCCAGGCACCATGCTGGGAGGAGAGTTTGGTCCACCAGGCTGTTCCTTGGAGCGGCCCGCAGCCCCACATACCCACCACAGCCCGGTTGGTCCGGCACTCCTTGAAGGAAACAATCTAGTTTCCTCTTGAAGATGTCCATGGTTGTTCCTGTAATAAATCAGGAAAAATTGTCTTAGATTAAAATTGTCTTAGATTAAGGACCTGCCCGAAACGCTGCGCGTACTAGTGGCTTTACAAGATTGTTATTACCATTTTCTGCTCAGGGGGAAAAAAGACACAAACTGGTTTGGGGCTTATTTATTAATTTTGGAGATGGTTAATAAATTCTGCAGAACGTGTATTGATAAACAAAAGTAACATACCCATGTCTACTGAGTACTAATATTTAACTTAAATTGTACACCCGTATTAGGTGAGTAAGCTTAGCCTAGTGACATGGTAAACACGTTCTGCAGAAACCTAATGTCATTATAGTGAATTTTACAACTTAAATTTATGTACTAGTTCAAGCAATTATATAACTAGTTCGATCCATTATACACTTTGCAAATATATAACTTGTTCGATCAATTAAGTGATGTTTATTAATTATATAACTAGTTCGAACAATTATAAACTTAACTATAGAAACTAGTTCAAACAGTTATATAAATTTAACTATAGAAACTAGTTCAATCAAGTGAATAGGCCACATAACACTTAACGGAGGCCGACTGGGCAAAGAATTAGCTGCGGACAGTGGGACACTTGGGGACCGGCGCTGCACCCCCCCCCCCCCCCTCCCGGACTTGGAGAGGGAAGATTGGAGGGAAACTGGCACAGTGCAAGACAGGGGACCGCCACGCATGAGGGGAGGCGGGTGGGAGTTTCGAGCACTGTTGTGGTGACTGTGAGAGTGAGGCTGATCCTCCCGCTCCTTCCCTATTTATAAGCTCCCATACCTTCCCGCGCAGGCCGCGGAAGGCGCTGCGCAAGTGTTTCTTTTTCCCCCCTTTCAGAAAAATCTCCGCTTTTATGCAATCAGAGGTCATATTATGTATCCTCACAATCCCAATGTACCTTTTTGTATATATATAAATAAATAAATAAATAAATAAATAAATAAATAAATAAATAAATAAATAAATAAATCCTTTCCCCTTAAAACTAAGTCTAGAGCCCTTGAGGAGATACCAACTCTAATTTACAAAAAAGCCTCCAGATCTTTAGCTCCTACTATTGCATTGCTCTTCAACAAATCACAAGAACTCTAAACTTTTCCAGATATTCTAAAAAAAAAGCGAGAGTAACCCCTGTCCACAAATGTGGTGATCTCTCAGATGTTAACAACTACAGACCTATATCAATCCTGCCAAACTTGTCAAAAATATTTGAAAAACTAATCTACAAGCAGCTTTACTCTTATCTAGCCAAACACAATATACTTAGCTCTTGTCAATATGGCTTCAGACCCAAAAAAAGCACTAACGATGCACTTATTAGTATGATTAACTTGATTCATGCAGCTCTTGATAAAAATGAGTTCGCTGTTGGGTTATTTGTAGATCTGTGTAAGGCTTTTGACACTGCCAACCACCAAAACCTTCTTCTTAAATTACATCATTATGGAGTCAGAGGACACTCCCTGCAATACCTCAAATCATACCTTACTGACAGGCTCCAGTATGTTTCTGTGAACAATTCAATTTCTCCCACCGTACCCATCAACATTGGTGTTCCTCAGGGCAGCGTACTTGGCCCTGTCCTCTTTCTCATCTACATTAATGACCTTCCAAATGCCTCCCAACACCTCAAACCAATTCTATTTGCTGACGACACAACCTGCATTTACTCCAGTCCTGACCCCCTTGCTTTAAATGTCACAGTGAATACTGAGCTAAGTAAAGTCCATCTTTGGCTAACTGCCAACAAACTCACCCTCAACATTGACAAAACTTTCTATATTCTGTTTGGCAACAAATCCTCATATCAAATAAACTTCAGGATAAACAATACCCAAATTTGTAACAAAGTAGATGGCAAATTCCTTGGCGTTCTCATTGACCACAAGCTGAATTTCCAGGGACACATTCTAAATGTATAAAAAAAAAGTTTCAAAAACTGTTGGCATTCTTTCTAAGATCAGATATTATGTAGCTCGCCCTGCCCTGGTGAGGGGCCTCATAGCCTGGTGGATAGCGCGCAGGACTCGTAATTCTGTGGTGCGGGTTCGATTCCCGCACAAGGCAGAAACAAATGGGCAAAAGTTTCTTTCACCCTGAATGCCCCTGTTACCTAGCAGTAAACAGGTACCTGGGAGTTAGTCAGCTGTCACGGGCTGCTTCCTGGGGTGTGTGTGTGGTGTGGAAAAAAAAAGTAGTTAGTAAAAGTTGATTGACGGTTGAGAGGCGGGCCGAAAGAGCAAAGCTCAACCCCCGCAAACACAACTAGGTGAATACAACTAGGTGAATACTCTATTACGCTCTCATCTATCCTTATCTCAACTATGGTATTTGTGCTTGGGGTTCTACTACCCAAAATCATTTACGTCTTCTTATTACTCAACACAAAGCTGCTGTTAGGACAATATTGTAATTGTTGTTGTAAGAGAAACAATCTTCGTCCACATGGTTTTATTCTCCGCCAGTAACAATAACAAACAATTATCAGGGTACATGAAATATTATTAAGAAGATCATAAACAAAAGAGCATCTGCTCCAAACATGCTACCTCCAACATCTGTAGTACATCTGGAATCTGCAAAAGATCCCCTGCTATTAAACATTGTTTTGTGCGCGATGGTAAAATAATAGCTAGGAAAACTGACTCTGGAAAAACTTATGTCATAACCACTGAGGCACACCTCACTTCTTTCCTGGATGACTGTGGGATAACTATTGAATAACCAGAACATAATTTGTAGTCTCACATACAACCAAAGTGTACTTAAGCTCTGCCTTTCCTTTCCAAAGGTTTTTATTTTTATTTTTATTTTTTGTTTGTCATCTTTGCCTGTTTTACTCCTAATTATTTGGTCTTAATTAATCCCCTTGTCACTAAACCTAGGGGTTTTTATTACCCTGTTATATTTAAAGTAACTTGGTATTTGTTTTTTGTAATCATTTATTGTAATTAATTAATAGTATAATTGTTTTATAAGCATCTACCTCAGTATCATAGTAAAATCTTCCACATTAATATACTCTCACCCTGTTAAATTTCAAGATTTACTATGATTTACATGTCATCTTTTTTTTCTCGGAATTATCTATTTGAGCTCACTCTGTTTTCTTAGGTTCATAACAATTATAGGATTTTAATTAACCATTACTTAACTAATTATCTTCAAGATCATTTACTTTATGATTATTATTTTTTTTATTTTTTTTATTTTGCATTTATATTATTTTTTATTTTACATTTATATTGTCAGTCTCTACTGATTTTTTTGTTTTTTATTTTATCTAACTTCTGTGTCCTTCCTGGCTATCTATTGGATCTCTATTTTACTTCCAAATTGGTACTATTTTATTGTATTTGCTTTTATTCTTGTGCTTTCCTATATCATGTATCTTGTATCGTGATCCCTCTGCATCTCTATGCACACTGATATTGATCCTGATCAAAATCTTCTGTCTCATATCTACACCAACCAGCACTTTGATCATCATTATTGCAAGTATTTCACAGCACACCAGGCTAAAAACAAACTCCAAAATAACACCTGCTTATCAGTTTACAACCAAAATGTTAGATCACTTGGTAAACATTTTGACGATTTAAATGCATTACTCACAGTACTAGGTACTAACTTATCGTTCATTATTTTAACAGAAATAGTCGCTGTATGCAAAGCAAACGGCGAAATTTCTGGGGGCAGAAGAAAACGTAATACCATATCTGTGACTAACCGTCCATGGTTGCGTGCGCATCACGCTGGGGCATTTAAGCGCGTCCAGGGGACTCGGCCACTCTTGCTGGCCGTCTCCCGGACGTTACACTACAAAACGCCCACCCGCCTCCCAGGTTCTTCTGCTTCCCCTGGCCTTACAGGGGAAGGCGCTATTGCAGCTTGCTGAGGACACTTGTCCCAATTTGCAACGAATTTGTGTTACCTTTGGGGGGTGCTCCGACGGAACCCCCAAAGTGATAAGCCAAGAATACCAAGAACTGGAATTACCGCAGTCTAATTACAGATTTCACGGCAATTGAATTACATTAGCATGATAACGGCTATCCATTATTTGCTGTATAATTTTTTATGCCCATTCACTATTCATTATGAGGCAGTATTTATTTATCCATTTAGTCGTTATAATTAGCCTATGCTTTTTCATGCAAGAACTTCATTAATAATCATTTATGATTATTTTAATTTGTGATAAATTTCGTATTAATTACTTTGTAAGTAATTTATATAATAATTAATTTTGTAATTAATTTATAATTATTATTTTAAGTAATTAATTTATATAATTAATAATAAAATAAGCCCCCACGTGGTGCGTTTTGTTCCAACCCACAGAAAACTTGGCTAAATAAAGACTATACCCAACTCTACAACTTAGCTGGTTATAAAGCCATTCATAACTGTAGGCCTAATAAAAAAGGTGGTGGCACAACTATATATTACCGAGATACATTTATCTGCAACAGTGTTATTAGTGACAGAGATGACTACTGTGAATATACTTTTGCTCAGTTTACAATTAAATCCCTTAAATCCTCTTTGATTATTGGAGCCATCTATAGATTTCCCAATACTAACATAGCTTCTTTCTCAGACAACCTAAGGAATCTTATTATTAACAACAATCTCAACAAAAACCACATCATTCTGGGAGGAGACTTTAATATTGACCTGGGTCAACAAAATTGCTCTCAAGTTGACTATTTCCTTAACAGCATGAACTCCTGTATGCTAATCTCCACAATCACCAAACCTACCCGAGTCACTCAAACATCAGCCACTACCTTGGACCACATATGGACAAACATAACAGCTCCCTTTGTATCTGGTATAATCTACGACAGAACAACTGACCACTATCCTACCTTTCTCATAGCGAACATGGACATAACACCACCAAAAAGCAAGAAACTTTCATTTAGGCTACACAGTGAATCAGCTTTAGGCAATCTTACAGATGCACTTCACAATATTAACTGGGATTCTGAATTCAATAATACCCAGGATATAAATTCATTAGCTAACCTCTTCCTCTCCAAAACTCTAAGCCTCTACAACCTTCATTGTCCCCTTCTTACCAAGCAAGTAACTGACAAAAGATTAAACAATCCATGGCTCACAAGTGGCATTCTCAACTCAATCAACAAGAAACATGAATATGAAAAGAAACTTAGGATTGGCCTAGTTTCAAAGGAAGTAGCTAAAAGGTACTCATCAATGCTTACCAGTATCATAAGAAAGGCAAAACTTGCATATTATGTGAATAGATTCAATGAAGCAAAAGGTAACATGAAAAGCACTTGGAAAACCATCTCTAGTATCCTAGGAACTAAACAACACTCACATAACCAAATAAAACTCTACAAGGATGGGGATATACTGTCAACTGATTTAGAAATGGCAAATGAATTTAATAGTTTCTTTTCATCGGTTGGTGCTAATCTTGCCAGTAAAATCCCACAGACTCAGACACATATTAACACATATCTCTCAGGCAGCTATCCAAACTCTACTCCTTTCACCAATCAGCCCGGCAGATGTTGTGTCCATCATACACTCACTAAAAACCAAGGCAGGGAACACCAGTGAAATTCCGTCCATTGTATACAAGAGAGCCTCCCATGCCCTTGCCCCACCCATACCCCTACTGTTCAACAAATCTATAGAGTGTCACACCTTCCCTGATATCCTCAAAAAAGCAAGAGTAACGCCAGTCCATAAAGGAGGCAATCCGGCGGACATAAACAATTATAGACCAATATCAAATCTACCCATTCTATCAAAAATATTTGAAAAAATTATTTACAAACAGCTCTATTCCTACCTCGTAAAATTCGACATACTCAGCCCCTGCCAGTTTGGCTTCCGGTCCCAAAAGAGCACCAACGATGCAATCATTAGTCTCCTTGACGTAATCTACTCAGCCCTTGACAAAAATGAGTTTCCGATTGGACTCTTCATTGACCTAAGAAAAGCCTTTGATACTGTTAATCACAACTACCTCTTACTTAAACTTCAGCATTATGGAATCCGAGGCCTTGCCCTTGACTACATCCGATCCTATCTTAGTGACAGACACCAATATGTAACCATCAATGAAACAACTTCTTCCACTCTACCAATTACCGTTGGAGTGCCACAGGGCAGTATCTTAGGACCTCTTCTATTTCTTATATATATAAACGATCTGCCTAATGTCTCTAATATTCTCAAACCTATATTGTTTGCTGACGATACTACTCTTATCTATTCAGACCTCAACCCACATACACTAAATAATGTTGTGAATAATGAATTAAAAAAAGTCCACTTATGGATGTCAACTGACAAACTAACATTAAACATCGAAAAGACTTACTACATCTTATTTGGAAGCAAATCATCAAATGCAATTCAGCTACAGATAGACAACATTAACATCAGTAATAAAAATGATCACAAGTTTCTTGGCCTATTCCTAGACAAGAGACTCAACTTCAGCACCCACATTCAACACATAACTAAGAAAGTCTCTAAGACAGTTGGTATACTCTCCAAAATCAGATATTATGTTCCTAACTCTGCTCTCCTCTCTCTCTATTATGCACTAATCTACCCCTATCTTAATTATGGTGTCTGTGCATGGGGGTCTACCACTGCAAACCACCTTAAGCCCATCATCACCCAGCAAAAATCTGCTATCAGAATAATAACTAACTCTGCTTTCAGACAACACTCAGCTCCCTTGTTTAAATCCCTAAACTTGCTAAATATTAACTCCCTCCACAGATTCTCTTGTGTCAACTACATTTACAAAACCTTGTTCTTAAATGCAAACCATGCTCTGAAACTCTCTCTGGACAGATGTAATAGGACCCATTATCACCACACCAGAAATAAATATCTCTTTGATATCCCCAGGGTCAAACTTAATCTGTGTAAACACTCTATGCAAATTAAGGGACCTAGTCTATGGAACTCACTCCCTAGTGAATTGAAAAACTGTAAAATTTTTGCCTTATTTAAAAACAAAACCAAAAAGTACTTAATTTCATCTTCTTAGTTTCCTACACTGAGCTTTATTTTTTCTCTGTACCTAGTGTTACCCAATCTCCTAATTCTTATGTATTTAACCCAAACAACCTTATCATTGTGTTCATTGCTGTCTTCCTTTATGTGCTAGCCATTTGCTGTATTGTGCCTACCAATTTTTGTCAACTACCATTCAAGCTTTCATTGCAATCAATCTTAGCTACCTAAGTGCTTTATTATACTGTACCTACAATTTTCTCTCATCTTTTTTTTCTTGCCATGTAATTGATATCATTTCTTTTTTATAATTTTTGCTAGTATTTACCTACTTAAAATTGTCTTAGATTAAGGACCTGCCCGAAACGCTGCGCGTACTAGTGGCTTTACAAGATTGTAATTACCATATTATATATTCTCACATTCCCAATGTACCTTCTTGTATATGAATAAATAAATAAAAATAAATAATAAATAAATAAAATAAATAAAATAAATAAATAAATACTAACTCATAACGGATCCCACCTTGTGTTACTAACTCATAAGGATCCCACCTTGTGTTACTAACTCACACAGGATCCCACCTTGTGTTACTAACTCACACAGGACCCCACCTTGTGTTACTAACTCATAAAGGATTCCACCTTGGTTAACTAACTCACACAGGATCCCACCTTGTGTTACTAACTCACACAGGATCCCACCTTGTGTTACTAACTCACACAGGATCCCACCTTGTGCTACTAACTCACACAGGATCCCACCTTGTGTTACTAACTCATAAAGGATCCCACCTTGTGTTACTAACTCACACAGGATCCCACCTTGTGTTACTAACTCACACAGGACCCCACCTTGTGTTACTAACTCATAAAGGATTCCACCTTGTGTTACTAACTCACACAGGATCCCACCTTGTGCTACTAACTCACACAGGATCCTACCTTGTGTTACTAACTCATAAGGATCCCACCTTGTGTTACTAACTCATAAAGGATCCCACCTTGTGTTACTAACTCATACAGGATCCCACCTTGTGTTACTAACTCACACAGGATCCCACCTTGTGCTACTAACTCACACAGGATCCCACCTTGTGTTACTAACTCANATTTTTAGGGAACTCGTACAGTACGTCGAAGATCATATAGATGAGGACTTGGATGCGGAGGAGGCTCGGTCGTCACCATATGTTAATGCAGTGAGCAGGAAGGTAGAGACCGGGCAAGGGGCAATAGGTCAGGGCCCTCCCAGACGAAAGCGGGGGGGGGGAGGGTTGGCGGTGGACGCACGCAACAACCCCCACGTAATGACTGGTGGGACTCGCGTACTTGTTTTAAACGTGGGACAAGGGGGCCACGTTTCTGCAATGGATAGGGAAGCTTTGGCTGTGGTAGAAAGTGTCAGGTGCTTTGAACCGTATCTTTTCCAACGTCACTTTGTCATTTATACAGATCACAGGGCTTTAACTCATATTTTTAAGAAAAGAACTAAGTGCCCTCGCATGTCACGTTGGTCTCATGAACTAGCTGCTCACTCATTCCAAATACTTTACAAGCCTCGTCCATCACATGTTGTACCAGACACTTTGAGTAGAAACATTGCTACTATTAACGTAAATCTTAATATTGAAAATATTTCCAGCGAAAAAATGCGAGAATTCCAGATGAACGAACCAAGGTGGAAAGAAATTATTGAACATTTGGAGGGAGGAAAATATCCGTCAAAGAAACGTAATTTAGCAATTTATGATTTTGAAATGAAGGATGGGGTCTTATTTTATGTAAAGGGACAGAAGGATCGTGCAGTTTTTCAGGTGGTTATCCCAGAGGTGTTGAAGAAGTCGGCGTTGAGACTCGCACATGCGACTAAGATTGCAGGTCATCCGGGGATTTTTAAAACTCACATGAAAGCCAAGTCACTCTTTTTCTTCCCCGGTATGTTAACAGAGGTCATTAACTTCGTTAAGTCCTGTGGTCACTGCCAGAGGAGGAAAGGTACCCTTAAGGTACAAGCTCCACTGCAAGAATTCCCAGAAATTTTGGAACCTTTAGATCGGGTGGGGGCTGATCTGATTGATCTGCATCACAGTCATTCAGGAAACCGTTACGTATTGGTGTTGGTAGACCACCTTTCCAGGTACACCACACTGATTGCCTTGCCTCAGAAAGATTCACGAACTGTTGCAAAGGCGTTCTTAGATAGGTTCGTATTCGGTCCCCCTAAAGTATTAGTTTCTGACCGAGGTCAGGAATTTAATGGGAATATTTTTAGAGAAGTATGTAAAATTGTAGAAACCACTTCAGCATTCACTACGGCTTATCACCCTCAGGCTAACGGTATGACAGAACGGACGAATCGATCAGTTAAAGATATGCTTGCAATTCTTGCAGAGCATGATGCCAATTCGTGGGACGAACACCTCCCCTATGTCCAGTTTGCTCTGAACACTGCCATCCATCGGCCCATTAACACCCAACCCCTTTTGCTGTTCACAGGTCATTCATGTAATTTCCCGTCAGGTCTGCTTAACAGACATAACATTGTACATGGGGAAGACTACCCATCAGAAGTTTTAAATAAGATGAAAAATGCATGGAGAATTGCAGCTAGGGCTTCCAAGACAGCACGAGACCGCTATGCTCAACATTATGACAAAAAGGTACGACCTCTTGAGTTGAAAGTCGGGAGTCTTGTGTTGAGAGTTAATGAGGCGGCTCCTGCCAATCAAAGTAGGAAACTTGCACCTAGATGGCGGGGCCCTTACCAAGTAATTGAATGGAAAGGTCCGGTTAATTTTGTTATTAAAGGTATTTTTGAAGACCAAGTTGAGAGAACGATTCATTCATAAGAGAGCCTCCCATGCCCTTGCCCCACCCATAGCCCTACTGTTCAACAAATCTATAGAGTGTCACACCTTCCCTGATATCCTCAAAAAAGCAAGAGTAATGCCAGTCCATAAAGGAGGCAATCCGGCGGACATAAACAATTATTGACCAATATCAAATCTACCCATTCTATCAAAAATATTTGAAAAAATTATTTACAAACAGCTCTATTCCTACCTCGGAAAATTCGACATACTCAGCCCCTGCCAGTTTGGCTTCAGGTCCCAAAAGAGCACCAACGATGCAATCATTAGTCTCCTTGACGTAATCTACTCAGCACTTGACAAAAATGAGTTTCCGATTGGACTCTTCATTGACCTAAGAAAAGCCTTTGATACTGTTAATCACAACTACCTCTTACTTAAACTCCAGCATTATGGAATCCGAGGCCTTGCCCTTGACTACATCCGATCCTATCTTAGTGACAGACACCAATATGTAACCATCAATGATACAACTTCTTCCACTCTACCAATTACCGTTGGAGTGCCACAGGGCAGTATCTTAGGACCTCTTCTATTTCTTATATATATAAACGATCTGCCTAATGTCTCTAATATTCTCAAACCTATATTGTTTGCTGACGATACTACTCTTATCTATTCAGACCTCAACCCACATACACTAAATAATGTTGTGAATAATGAATTAAAAAAAGTCCACTTATGAATGTCAACTAATAAACTAACATTAAACATCGAAAAGACTTACTACATCTTATTTGGAAGCAAATCATCAAATGCAATTCAGCTACAGATAGACAACATTAACATCAATAATAAAAATGATGGCAAGTTTCTTGGCCTATTCCTAGACAAGAGATTCAACTTCAGCACCCACATTCAACACATAACTAAGAAAGTCTCTAAGACAGTTGGTATACTCTCCAAAATCAGATATTATGTTCCTAACTCTGCTCTCCTCTCTCTCTATTATGCTCTAATCTACCCCTATCTTAATTATGGTATCTGTGCATGGGGGTCTACCACTGCAAACCACCTTAAGCCCATCATCACCCAGCAAAAATCTGCTATCAGAATAATAACTAACTCTGCTTTCAGACAACACTCAGCTCCCTTGTTTAAATCCCTAAACTTGCTAAATATTAACTCCCTCCACACATTCTCTTGTGTCAACTACATTTACAAAACCCTGTTCTTAAATGCAAACCATGCTCTGAAACTCTCTCTGGACAGATGTAATAGGACCCATTATCACCACACCAGAAATAAATATCTCTTTGATATCCCCAGGGTCAAACTTAATCTGTGTAAACACTCTATGCAAATTAAGGGACCTAGTCTATGGAACTCACTCCCTAGTGAATTGAAAAACTGTAAAACTTTTGCCTTATTTAAAAACAAAACCAAAAGTACTTAATTTCATCTTCTTAGTTTCCTACACTGAGCTTTATTTTTGCTCTGTATCTAGTGTTACCCAATCTCCTAATTCTTATGTATTTAACCCAAACAACCTTATCATTGTGTTCATTGCTGTCTTCCTTTATGTGCTAGCCATTTGCTGTATTGTGCCTACCAAATTTTGTCAACTACCATTCAAGCTTTCATTGCAATCAATCTTAGCTACCTAAGTGCTTTATTATACTGTACCTACAATTTTCTCTCATCTTTTTTTTTTTCTTTTTCTTTTCTTGCCATGTAACTGTTATCATTTCTTTTTTATAATTTTTGCTAGTATTTACCTACTAAAAATTTTCTTAGATTAAGGACCTGCCCGAAACGCTGCGCGTACTAGTGGCTTTACAAGATTGTAATTACCATATTATATATTCTCACATTCCCAATGTACCTTCTTGTATATGAATAAATAAATAAATAAATAAATAAATATTAATAAATTAAAGCCTTATCACGCGAGGGAGGAACTAGAGCTGCCTTCAGCAAGTCTAATTCCTGACCTGTCTAATGATCCAAGGGCTGAGTCAGTTGATGAGGATGACCTTCTGTCAGATCTCATCAGTAGTCAAGTTCAATCTTGTCACCTATATGGTAATAGGGTCGCATGCTGTACAGTAAATTGTTAATGATCTCCCCTAGTCAGATTTAGTAAAAATTCATAATAATTATCCTGTAGAGGCAATGGTGTGTATTTACTGATGTGCATGACTCAGGTGGCATACTTACCTTGCTCTGGGGTTTCCAACTTCCTATACCTCAGAGTAATATCCATGCTTCCGCCATTTGTTGTTGACTGTCTTTCTCAGGTCTGATGGTACACCAGTTCCAGCCTCCCAGTCACACGTGAACCAAGGATCGAGATCAGCAGGTCTGGGGATGACACCACCTGGCTGATAAGATCAGGGTCTGAGGCACGTTACATTAAGTCCTCCCTCTTGTACCCGGTAACTCGTCAATTGGTTATCCGGAAGGGGTGACTGGCGTACAGTCACACGGCCGACACCTTACGTCACTAACGAGGTTGTCCCAGTCCAGCCATGCTGTCTTCACGGAGCAGAGTCAGTCACCATCACAGCCATGGGCTAGCTGTCTCAAGGTCACCAACCAAGTCCACCAGCCACGTAGTCAAGACTGCGGGAAAACCGGAAGTGGAAGACGAGTGGTCTACGAAGAAGAACGCTAATTGCAACGACTTGTCAGCTCTCTCATAACCTGCGGTTGCGTCGTCTGTGGAAACCAAGATGCAACACGGTGGTCCCGGGTACCAACAGTACTACCCCTGCAGAGTGCTGCTGATCCGCCAGATGAGGTACAACCCTGTACCTCGTCCCAAGCTCAGCTGCACGAGGGGTTGCACGGAAGGTGTACCGGCCCAGTAGTACCGGGATAACAAGTAAACGCTGGTAGATGACGTCGCCCAGGAGCTGAGGCAGGGCCCACCTGGCCTGTCACCATGCCACCCTCTTCAACGCCACTCGAACCTCACTACCAACACGAGACATCGGGACACGTCGAAGCTGTGCTCTACTGTGGCTGCCATGGTTAACAACAATCCATCAGGACTGTATGGGAGCGATAAGAAGAGGTGAACCTGGGTTCCTGTTAGCGGGGTCCACCTGAGCTGACAGCTGTCACTGTGACAGTCTCGCGTCATGCAGGTCGGCGTTCAATCCCCAACCGTCCAATTGGTTGGGCACCATTCCTTCCCCCCGTCCCATCCCAAATCCTTATCCTGACCCCTTCCCAGTGCTATATAGTCGTAATGACTTGGTGCTTTCCCCTTAATAGTTCAAGTCAGGTGCGGGTAGTACGAGACCCCCTGTACTGTCCGTAGTTGGCCGAGGCCTGAAATGGAACTTCCAGACGACCAGGATCTTCAAGCAACATGAGGTAGTCGCCGGAATCTACAACAACGAAATGTCACCAGGAAAGAACTATAAAACTTCTTTATAGAAAAGTTTCATATAAAAATAAATGCCATTCATATAGTAAACTGTGTTAACTCAGAACAGTTAGTGCAATTTTTAATTTTCCATCTGATAGTAACACCTCTGTACACCTTAGGCCAGTGTCTCTGGAACAGTATTAAATGTTGAAAACTAGAACTAATGAAATAGAGAAATAAATCTAGAAAATCAACATCTAGAAAATTGTTACTAAAAAATTACTCTGTCTCTAGATAAGTTGTATGAGTGAACTGGTTTGAGAACCATCTAGTAGAGTCTCTAGAAACATTGATCAGTGGGGAACTTTATCTAGATTTTTCTAGATCCTAGATACTGATAGTTATATATACATTTTTTTTAACTTTTTTTTTTGTGGATGACTGAACAATAAGGGTGTGGTACGCAGTCTGAAAAATGTGTTCACCCGCTGTTGTTGTGGACTTGAGTATAAACTCTGGGATATTAGGAGTTTGAGGAAGTCATACCCAGTGTGTTGTTGTTGGTTAAGGGACATGTCTGTGGACACTGAATTTTTGTTAATAAAAGTATTTTTGTGTATTTTCTTTAGATTGTAAGGATCTGGATACGCTGTGGTGGGCAGTTGCCACAGGTGTGGAGTGGAACACTAGGACCCTGAAGGGTAGTGTTCTCTATTTGATTTTTCGTTTAATTTTTAATGGCATTGTTTTAATTTTTTTTAATGTTTCTATGTGATGTGCTGTGATGTGTTTGATCTTTATTCCTGGAGGAATACTGGGATAGCTGCAGGCTATCTGATGATTTAACTAGTTGGTAGTTGTTAGGTATGGATTTTTACAGTTATTTGTTACTATATCAGGACAGGTATAGGATGTTTGTCTTCCAGGTAGTTGGAAGGGTACGGGGCTGCATCCAAGTTGGACAGCCAGGATTATAGGGACGGTCTCTGTCCTTAGGTTTTATGTATTATTTCTGTTGTGTTGATAGGTATAAATACATGCTGGGTGTGACGGTGTTCCTTGCCGGGGCGGGCACACAATTGAAGGAACAGTCTGTGTCTCCACTCATTCTTTGACCAGAGGCCGGTTGGGGGATCAACTGGGGTACTCTCCTGGGCGTACAGTGGCGCCGCAAGGATAGAGTGAAGACCCGCAGGACTACGGTGAGTAATGGTTATCGCCAGTGCGACCGTTGAGAGGATATCTAGTTTACTGTTACTCACCCCTCTCATACCGTGAACCCCGACATGGGATACCCCTTTTGGGTGTGCCGTTATTGTTGTTGGAGTATTGTATGGAATTAGTTAGAATTAGAAAATTTCTTTTGTTTTTGAGGCATTGGGTTAATATAGTGTTGGGTTAAAAATGTTGTTTTGGAGTTAATGGTTATGGTAGGGCATGATATCCGGATAAGAAAAGTGTGATTTAAATTTCTTTACACACAAATTTCTTAATTTCCAAGGAGGGGGGAGTTGTAATGATCTGGTCCTCAGATCATTGGTTCTCCCCTACTTCCTTCTCCCTTTTTCCCCCTTTCTCCCCTCCCCTTGCCCGTCATTCGTCTCCTCCTCTCCCCCCCCCCTTTCGGCCATTTGTCAAGGGCCAAGAGGTTGACCTGAGGGTAGTCTTGTAGCTGACCCCCGTGATACCTTTGCGTCCCCACTCAGCTCTCCCCACTCAGATTTCCCTCTCCAGCCTCCTCTCAATTCCTTCTCTTCCCCTTTCACCAGATCCTTCCTCATACCAGGCGAGTCAAATGTCCCTACTCTTTATCTTGGAGGAGACAGGCTTGAACATAATTTATCAGTTGTAAACATTGCTCGGAGATACACTACAGTGGCACCTTGTCCCCTTCACATAGCTGGAGAGAGCTGACTCAATCTTCAAGAATTCATGTATCCTTCCACGGCAGTCATGGAAGGTGATTGGCGGTAGATAAGTGCCAAGTCCTTATTGGCTCTAGAGAGCCAGACCTCAGGCCTAGTGTTAATGGTTGGCCATTGCCAAAATAAGTGGTGGAACCCTGAGGCTGTATTAGATGGTGGGAGAGCAAGTCTTTCCACAGGCAAGCTGGTAAAACAAAATTTGTCATTTTAATGTGTTGAATTGGAAACCCCCCATGTCTCTTCCATTTAATAGATATTAAAGTTGCCCTTCGAATTAAATAAGCAAAGTAAATAAAACAAACTAATTCCAAAAATGTATTACTGAAGTTC
>WNGS01088718.1:0-13394 GCA_020271785.1 Procambarus virginalis
CAAGCAACACGTCTTCAAGCAAGCAACACGTCTCCAAGCAAGCAACACGTCTCCGAGCAAGCAACACGTCTCCGAGCAAGCAACACGTCTCCAAGCCTTATGACCAAGAGCTGAGACACGTCCTTCAACACGACACTGGCCAGTGCCCTCTTATTTCACACACTCCCGAATATTAAAATATATTCTCTTGATCTACCTAAGGCTTGCTAGTGCTAGCTAGTATATACTCCCGAATCCCATATATAAAATAGGGGAAGCAGCACACTCCTGTGTACACGAGCTTCTTAATAAAAGACAAATTATATCAGGGGGAGTAGTTGTCTGACGTCACTTCCCCCGCCGTGTTGGTCCGCATCAAGCTGGCTCCATCGTTATCAAGGGATTTGAAGGCATAGGACAAATGTTTATGCTTATGTGAATTATGTTTATGAAGAGTGGGCGGTTTCAGCGTTGGGAAGCAATGATGTGGGAGGGTCTGAGTGTGATTGTAGGGAGGGTCTGAGTGTGAGAGGGGTCACAGGGTCTGAGTGTGATTGTGGGAGGATCTGAGGATGAGAGGAGTCACAGGGTCTGAGTGTAGCTGTGGGAGGGTCTGAGTGTGAGGGTCTGCGAGTGAGAGGGGTCACAGGGTCTGAGTGTGGCTGTGGTTCAATTTGTTGACTGGGTAAGATGACCCGTCGGCAGCACTTGGTACCCCACATGTGAGGCCGGCTGCTCCCACAGCCTATAGTAGTCAACCTGATATCCGGCATAATAACTGGTCACCAAGGCTAGAGTCCGGGGGAGTAATTAACCTGCGGGAACCCTTGGTGTGTTCTCTCGGGTGTTCGAGTTCCCGCAGGTTAATTACTCCTGCTCTCGGCTAAGTTCTCTTGGTGAACTTTGGGTGTTCTCTCGGCTAAGTTCGTCTTACCAAAGTGACACAACGATGCGCTGATGGAGGAACAAACGAGGAGGACACCAAGACACTCTGCCTCTTAAGCCTCGACCTTGAGATTTCCTCACACTATACTGCTACACCGGCAGGCTTTACTGGGCGTCAACATCATCTTCATCAACAACAACATTGTCAGTCACATAGCCAATGTCTACCGTAAGCTTCATAAAGAGTATTTGCAGTCTTGTCAGTGCCACATACGGAACTGTGTCATCAGCAACTGCAAGTCGCACTGCAATGTTGTCAAGTGCAGAAAGATAAGTCTTACATGTCGTCAGGAAGGCGACATAGCTGCCAGATGCCTGCAGTACTCTACAGTGCTTCTGAGCTGTGGGTTACTGTTCGGAAGTGTGCTCCTTGTGTTTGGGGGGAGCTCACGACACCTGTGTTTGAGGCTCCTATGGGTAATGGTTTAGGAAACTTGTTCAAGATCCGTCCACTACACACACACGTCCTCAAAACCCGTCCACCACACACACGTCCTCAAAACCCGTCCACTACACACACATGTCCTCAAGACCCGTCCACCACTCACACACGTCTCTCCAAGACCCGTCCACTACACACACACATGTCCCCCAAAAGTGTCTCATCACACAGTCTAACATCCGTACACTCTATTCATCTCATTCTTCACGTGCCTCTTCACTCCCGTGGCCTGCCCCTGTTCCTCCCTACTGTATACTCAGCCACACTATGGTGTATAATGTACACACAGCCACACTATGGTGTATTATGTACACACAGTCACACTATGGTGTATTATGTACACACAGTCACACTATGGTGTATTATGTACACACAGTCACACTATGGTGTATTATGTACACACAGCCACACTATGGTGTATTATGTCTACTCACCTTATACAACAGACTGTCACACACACTTTTGTATTCTATACAATATGGTACTCTATGATATTTCTTCAGTGTTCTACAATGATTTAACAAATGTTGCAACAAATTATATGTTGTGAGAGCGAGCGAGGGTCGGCCTCGGAGGTTACAGCACAGAGTAAAAGTGTTCTCCTCGGGGCGATTGGTTCACGTACGGAGCACGAAGTGTCACGAACACTGTCGTAGCTGTTGTATGACTCGTGACGTCTGGCCAGCACCTGGCTACAGCCTCGTGACGTCTGGCCAGCACCTGGCTACAGCCTCGTGGCGTCTGGCCAGCACCTGGCTACAGCCTCGTGACGTCTGGCTAGCACCTGGCTACAGCCTCGTGACGTCTGGCCAGCACCTGGCTACAGCCTCCTGACGTCTGGCCAGCACCTGGCTACAGCCTCCTGACGTCTGGCCAGCGCCTGGCTACAGCCTCGTGGCGTCTGGCACACGCCAGATTTTGTTATTGTCCAGTAAAGTGGTAAGTCCGGGACTCACGACTGCGATACACAGCGGGGCAGAGGAACAAGTATAATATATAACTATTCGATCGGTAAGCATCATGGGGCGAGAGAGTAGAGTTAGGTCAGGAGTGGCGAAGCAGCGTGACTGTGGCACCGTGGGTAACAATGCTGTAGGAGGCCTGGTCGAGGACCGGGCCGCGGGGACGCTAAGCCCCGAAATCATCGCCAGGTAACCCTAAATGTGAGACAACACTCTGCTTTTCCTGCCAGGACCCTGCTTGCCGGGAGCCAAGCACAACTAGTGGTGTTTGTGCTCTTAAAGGAAAACAAAACTGTGTTTACTCATCAGCCTGAAGCCACCAGCTGAAGGAATGTCAATTTTATATATAATAACTTAGGCTAAACACAGTGCTAAGAGTGACTGATGAAGATTAAGCCACCCAAAAGGTGGCACGGGCATGAATGGCCCGTAAGTGGTAGCGCTATTGAGCCATTACCAGTATCAAGAGCTGATACTGGAGATCTGTGGAGGTGCAACTGCACCCTGCGTGACGGGAGATGTCTCCCGTGCACAGTGCTAACCAACCACCCACAGTGAACCAACCACCCACAGTCAACCATCCATCCACAATATATGACTGTTTCGCTGGTAGTTGCAGCCAAAGCCATGTTTCACGAAAAGTGTTCATCCCTTATACCAATAATTCAATTAAATAGACAAATAAAAAGTACTGCCAAACTGTGCTGTTTGTACATGTTGCTGAACTTCTGAAGTGTGGAAATAAAGAAAAACTCTTTGACATAGGCCAGCCACTTAGTAGTGTGACGGCTTCTCTTCTTGCAAGGTGAGCGTTCGATCCCCAATGGTCCAAGTGCTTAGGCATCGTTCCCTCCACTCCACCTTCGTTTCCCACCTCCCTATCCTAATGCCCTCCGAGTACTTAACGCTTTCTCATGATAATAATCTTGCCTGGTCTCTCTGGTGGGTATCAGTGCCTCTCCTCTTCTTCTCCCTGGCGCTTCACCAGCCATCCTTGCCTGGCTCATGTCTTACACCTATCCCACTGGTGTGCCTCAGGCTAGGCCCTCTAGCCCTTGTGGCTCGTCAGCAGCAACATAACCAGATGAGTCTTAAAGAATCATGTTATAAACTTAGTATAAGATGGATAGAACATCGTAGTATACTCTAGGAGTCTAGGTAATAGGGAGCCGGTCGGCCGAGCGGACAGTACGCTGGACTTGTGATCCTGTGGTCCTGGATTCGATCCCAGGCGCCGGCGAAAAACAATGGGCAGAGTTTCTTTCACCCTATGCCCCTGTTACCTAGCAGTAAAATAGGTACCTGGGTGTTAGTCAGCTGTCACAGGCTGCTTCCTGGGGGTGGAGGCCTGGTCGAGGACCGGGCCGCGGGACACTAAGAAAAGCCCCGAAATCATCTCAAGATAACCTCTCAAGAAGAAGGTATTGAGGCAAGTGTTGTGAAGACATAATGTAGGCCAAATGGGAACTTTTAGACTTGGAAAGGAAAGAGACATGCGATTTGAATTCACGAAGGGAGACATTGACGTGAAGGTCAATACAGACCTAAACAGTAAATATAATATATAAAAGTGGTTGTTAGTAATTGGAGGGCAAAGGATATTCATTGATACATTCGACTTGTGCGTTTATGCAAGTTTGTTTTATATATGCAGCGCCTTAGTGTGGCGATGCAGAGAGGAAATGCTCACTGCATCCATAGTTCTTGCCCGCCATCTGAGGAGCTGGAGGAACTCTACAACTTGTGACAAGTAGCCTTGTACCCTGCATGTAACCAATGTTGTAACCCTTTTTGTGTAATGAAATTGTAAATAAAGTTAGACATATTATATATATATATATATATATATATATATATATATATATATATATATATATATATGCAATTGACGATCACTAAACACTGATCATTTGTATGTGGAAAAACCACAAAGAATTGGAGAAAGGGGGGGTGAACGTTTCGGCTTGTTAAGGCCTTTGTCAACACATGACTGACAGTCAGTCATGTGTTGACAACGGCTTTAACAAGCCGAAACGTTCACCCCCCTTTCTCCAATTCTTTGTGGTTTTTCCGCATATATATATATATATATATATATATATATATATATATATATATATATATATATATATATATATATATATATATATATATCATACAGAAAAAATATTGGTCTGTACCAACGGTTAGAAAGGCGGGGTCCAAGAGTTAAGAGCGCGACCCTGCAGGTACAAACAGTAAATCCACACACACACACAACTTCTTGATCGTCTCCTCTGGTGACTTAGAGCGACGCACTTTCCCATGTGCGACCAACGCTACAAGATGGCGCTCAACCACCTATTAATGTCCTCCAACACATTGGCGAGGCGCACATATTTTGTCCTGGTGTCTGGCCGGGTCCCTGACGGATCAGGTCACAGTCTCTGGCTCCCGCAACACGTCTGCTCCGACTCCTTCCTCTGCCCTTCAGTTTTCGGGTTATCCAAGCTCTTTCTCTCTAACGTTCTTCAAATATATATATATAACAAAAATGTACAATAATTTAGCTGATATGATTTTGCCACCAATAACTAATTATGAGCATTATACGTGTTTCAGTACGAAACTGTAGCCAGAGTCAGCCAGGGAGGTGGGACGCGTTAGCATCTGCAGGTCTTGGATGCCCCAAGACGTTCGGGATGAGATTTCACAGAGGCTCAAAAACTCGTTTTGGTGCACCGCAGAAGAATGAGGAGGGGCCTGAGAGAGCCCCGGCGGTGGTCGGAGGGAAGGAGTCTCGCCGCTCATTGAGTCTCCGAGAGGCTATTGAGGCCCGACAAAAAGGTAAGCTAGACAAAGGAACAACCGATCTATTTAACTCTCATACTTCAGAGGCGAGGGCATGTTCAAACAGATCAAGACGCCTGGCGTAATCCACGGGTTCAATTGCCAGTGTGGCGTGGGAAAGTAAGACGTCTCTCGCAGGCAAGTGAAACCTCCCGCTTGGCCAGGCGAGGCGGCAGCCAGGGCAAGTTGACAACATCTTCCCGCTGAGTGACATCGAAGCCGCGCTGGGTTCCGCTCCAACCCGTCCTGGTGTTAATTATCCGTGAGGTAACACCACAACCGTAATGCTTAATTATACGAGTAGGAGTTGACATGAGGTAACCTGGCCACCCCCTTGCATGAGGTGACCTGGCCACCCCCTTGCATGAGGTGACCTGGCCACCTCCTTGCATGAGGTGACCAGGCCTCCTCCTTGCATGAGGTGACCTGGCCACCCCCTTGCATGAGGGGTGTGTATGCTCACCGCGATAAAGAAACTATTTAAATTCTGAAGAAAAAAAGGTCAATGTTTGATAAAGCGACGGCCACTATGACAGTGACGGCCACTATGACAGTGACGGCCACTACGAGACTCCTCGCCACCTCGGTCCACACTACAGGTAAGCCATTTATATATATATATATATATATATATATATATATATATATATATATATATATATATATATATATATATATATATATATATATATAAACGATTTTATGTTAACTTTGTGTTGAAATATATTAATTCCTTACTAACCTCTCCTTCGTTATGCCCTATCACCTACCTGTACACTTCAATCATACATAATAAAATATTCCTCTCGCCTCCATTCCAGATAAAAATATTTGAGTTCTATGAGGTGGTTCAAGTAATGTAAAATGCCTGACTGGTTCTACAAAGACTATGAAAGGTGAGTATATATTCATGTTAGCGCACGTCACATGCCTTAAAGAGGACAATAAGCACAATAAATACTTCAAGCGTGAGAGCACAAGAGTTTTGAAGAGCATCATCAGTGGCGTGATAGCCGTCTTCAAGAAGGAACATGAGTGCCTGCAGCTGCTACTGGATCAATCCCCTTGTGGTCGTTTAATGGGCTTTTGGGATGCTAACACAAGTAGCCGCTTTGGTTCAGCAAACACTAAAGAAACCCAGTTTTAAACCCATATGTAACGGTAGAAAAACTGAAAGTCGGCCACCAGATGACATTGACATGCTTCACAACACTGACATGCTCCCTAACACTGTCATGCTCCCTAGCAGTGATATGCTCCCTAACACTGACATGCTCCCTAGCAGTGATATGCTCCCTAACACTGTCATGCTCCCTAACACTGTCATGCTCCCTAACACTGACATGCTCCCTAACACTGACATGCTCCCTAACACTGTCATGCTCCCTAACACTGTCATGCTCCCTAACACTGTCATGCTCCCTAACACTGACAGGCTCCCTAACACTGACAGGCTCCCTAACACTGACAGGCTCCCTAACACTGACAGGCTCCCTAACACTGACAGGCTGGTAATCGTCATCTCCACAAACCAAGCAGTCAACGACTTTCTCTATCAAGGAAATGACAGGGAAGTCCGGCCTGAGTGAAGAGAGATCTTGTGCTACTGTGTCCGCTGAATCTGAGAGTGAGGATCACAGACGATTCCTGGCCATTTCAGGTAACAATAAAATAAGGAAGAATATGCACAGATCATTAAGTGGTAATGGGAGTGACAGGGAAGGACGACTGAATATAGTGATCAACTCCATACGAGACCAAGGTTGTTTCAAATCTAAGCTTCATCCTCTCAAGAGTAAATCTCACCGGAAGGATGCAACTGGACCTCACGCAGTGAGACACAGAGTAATAGACGAAAGCGGCTGTCTATTTCCTTCAATATGTACAATTGTAACTTTCATCAAAAGACCTGGAGAGTGACGAGTTCAATTGGCCAAGGAATATTTTGAATTTGGGCCATTGTTTTATGTAAGCATATCCCCCGTGCCCCAACATAACACTTGGGACAGTAGAGACAGTTGAACACCTAACGTCTGACTGATTTTAAGAACATTATTCTGGTAACTCCTGAAAATGGAATCATTTTCTCAAAGGTTATAGTTTTAAGTATCCATCATACTTGGATCCTGAATTTCTTCATATCTGAACGCAAGGACAGTCCATCAACTGTCGTCCCCTCCTATCCCCATGGAAAGGAGGGGGGAGAAGAGGAATCCAAGTGTGTGACTACATGGTGAAAAACCACCTAGCCCCAGATTGTTGCAATATTAAAAGTGAGAGGCTCCACGAAAGACTTGTTGAGCAAGGTCATGGATATAGGAAGGTGGCAAACTACTATTAGAGGAGCTGCACATAATGCCTAATGAAAGGTGGTTTATCGTTAGGGCGACATATACTTAACCAATGCCGGTTTGACGTCCCAGATTGTCGGTACTGTGGTACAGACGCATCAAATCGAGAGAGAGTGTAGATCCTCACGATTAAAAAATAGGAGACTAACATTCTTGCCAAACTGCTGCACTGTCGAGGCATCCACACATGGATGCGGTTTGCGTCTATATCTTCTACACATGAAGTCCCATGCTGAAGCCCTACAGTCAGAGGCACAATGCAATGCATCCCCCCAATCACGCCAGGGTACACTGACGACGCTCCCGGAAAGGGGAAGGCAAGGCAAGATTGAACAGCAGTGAACAAGGAAGGGACAGGGAAGGGGAGAAACTCTCAGGGAGGAATCAATGGGAAGCATGCACCAAGTCAATCCATTACGACACCTATATACGGCACTGGGAAAGGGTCAGGATAAAGGATTTGGGACGGGAACGGGGGGGAATGAATGGTGCCCAACCATTTTGGACGGTCGGGATTGAACGCCGAACCTGCATGAAGGCGATACCGTCCTCTACCGTCCAGTCACCCAAGTGATTGGACAGGAACAAGGAAGAAAACAGTGGAGAGGTAACAATAGCCTCTGAGACCAATGTTTTGGGTAGAAAGGCACGGGATTGATTAGGGATTTAGCTATGGCAGTAGGGGAACGAGCCGAAAAAGTGTACCCTCGTGGTGATGAGGTGGGGACAGCGTCGTGAATTCTGAGGTCTTTCACAGATCTGAAATACCTCAAAATTGGTAAGAGCGGTGAGACATCTCTCTGTGCCTGTCCATCTGAGGCTAACCATAGTCCCGTGCTTTCTTCCCCAGCTCCTGTGCCAGGTAAGTTACGGTGCTCACCATAGCCCGTGCTACTTGGACCTTGTTCCGAGTAGCTTAAATCTATAAGAACAAAAACATGGTATAAAGACGACTCGAAAGCTCTACAAAAACTAGTTTATTACAAACATATGGGTGTAGGAGAGTGGGAATGAAGTGTAGGAGTGATTTGGGGAAGTGAAAGTGGGTAGTGAAACGTAGGGGGAATAAGAGGCTGGCGTATCACGGTATGGAAGATTCTAGGACAATGAACTAGTCCATTAGTGATGGGCAGTCGTTCAACTCAATTTGGTGGAAAATGTTGGAAGCAAACGTTAGTAGAAAAACTAGTTTTACAAAAATTGAATTTGAAGACATAATTAGAAACAGATTCCTTTTGATTGTAGTAGGGCAAAAGCAGCTAGTTAAATGTTGGGATCTGCGTGGCCAAGTGGGCTACTTGCTTGGTTCTCTGTGAACACTAACAAGGTATCGCATATTTATATGTTCTGAACACCTCGTTCACGAAGTGGTAAGCGAACTATCAGACTGAAGCACCAACCACTACGCACTATATAGCACGAAATGCAGGAAGGGTTGAAGATAAGGCTATGGGATGGAACGGAGGAAAGGACTGGTGCGTCCCGAACACTTGGACGGTCGAGATTAGTAACGGCTCTGTACCTGCACAGAAGTGTAGACATCGCGTCTACCGTCCAGCCCAACTGTCGGCTAGAAAATAGAGGAAACAGTTACCTACAACATCTACACGATACCATTCGTCCCAGGTGGTTGTTAATGTTCTTGACATGCAAGAAGACATCACAGTCGCTTGAACGTTAAACTGACAGAAGCTGAATGCAGAGGAAGCCACCCCAGAGGTTGGCGCGGCCATTGTAACCCTTAAATAAGGAATTGTCAGGTACGCCCACTCAGGATACTTGTAACGGAATGTTTCGATGATTGATTGATTAAAGATTAAGCCAACCCAAATGAGCTGGCACGGGCATGAATAGCTCCGTAGGTTGGAGTCCATGGTGTGTTGGCTCCATATACATATCAATAGCTGGGACTGTGGGGTCTGGGGGAGGAAAGTGTTCATATTCCACCCCCCCCAATGTTTTAAACGGAGAGGATTAATTCATTAGCATCCCTTGCCTCTACAGTAAGCTATAATGCGTCCAAGGCCTACCAGTATAGCTCGGAACTCGAATACCCAATTACATCTCTAGGTCATTGCTTCCGCCACATGATCAGCACAGCAGGTTCTGTGGGGCAGCAAATAAGAGGACTAGGTGCCAATGGCGGGGTGGGTGGTGACCGGCTAACCCCGGGGTGTGTGGACCGAGGGGTGTGGACGTGGAGGGCCACCTTGGACCCAAATGCAAGAACCACAGTGGGCAGCGAGAAGGCACTAGCGGAGACCCATATGATGACTAGAGAGTGGCACAGGAAGGGTAAGACTATAGATATAATTTAATTGTGGTCGACCTGTAATGGATCTGTGGCCCCTAATGAAGGGACCTTAAATAAGAGGTAAAAATAGCCAAACTACTCGAGTCCTAGTAGAATGTACAGGGCGATGAGTCACAAATAAACGTGGCTAAGTATGTTTGAACCAAAACCACAACAACCCCCCTGTAAGAAAAAGAATGGTGAAGGGGTACGACGACGTTCGTCGGTCCGTCCTGCAACGAACTTCTCAAGTCATAGGAACTTGACTCTGAGACATGTATATATAGGACCTGCTCATTTTCGTGGTCAGCTTTGCATATGGGTCCCCAGGTGACTTGAAGCGAAACGTTCTGGTCGCACTCCCTTCACCTTCTAGTGTTGTGGTCTCGTCCTGCATATTGAGATGTTATTTCTATTATCTCGCGTAACACTTACTTGAACTTATCGACTGACCTCTGACCTGGCTGACCTGACCTTGGTGGCTGCCTACTGTGTCAAAGAAGCCCAGAAATAAAGTCCATGAGTGTGTCAAATCACCTTCGTGTTTTCGGGCCCTGACCTGAGGCTGCTGTAGTACACTCAACCACCTCCTCCTGTAATCCGCGCTAAGCTGTAGTACACCGAGGCGGTGCTACTCCCTCTCACCCTTTACCCCCCTTGTATAATATACCCTTGAATTTACCTTGGGTAGTGGGCCGTGACGAGGGACAGGAAGCCGACTTGCTTTTAAAGGATCCCCATCTTGGCCTTGTAATCTTGGTATAATGGGGCTGATATTCCAACTTGTTTAAAGGGATTGTATTGAAACAAAGCTCATTTAAAGCCTACCAGAGTTTCCATTTCAATCCTTAAGATTCAAATAAGTTTAACTCACTCCAGTCCTTTAAGTGATATACATGAATTGTCTTTTTTGTTGCACTAGACCCTAGCTTTGAACATGCGCTACTCTACTCACTTGACAACGACTTCAGACAGGCCCGGTCATATAATATCAGGCATGTCCGCTATTCAGACAGGGCCTCGGCAGGGAACTACAGGCAGCTAATGGAGGAGGTCCGCGGCGCGAAGGAACAGAACAAGGGGCCGCTAGGGAGTGACACTGTAGCCGAGCCGGACGCCGTACAGTACCAGGGCACACAAGATGGAGGGGTGCCGCCGACTAAAGCCGCCACAGACAGGCCCGCGCGAGTGAGGAGAGGGGCCCGAGCATGAGACAGGCGCGAGGAGCTCCCTGGCTGGGGGATGAGGCCACGGACGCCTGACATGTGACTGGGGCCGCTATTGGAGGAGGGGCCGCTGCAGGACAGTCGCAAGGGTACACGAGATGGAGGAGGCCGGTGCGCGGCCGAGGACAGACAGGTCCGCTAGGCGATATGGGATGGTCGCTCGAATACAACCAGGGCCCGCGATGAAGGTAGTGCCCCTGCGTCAGTAAAGACAGGCTCTGGGTGAGGATGCCTGCTCATTACAGGGTGCAGGAGCGGCTTTGAAGTCAAAGGGGGACAGAAAGCAATAGTTGCATAATGTTGCACAGTCTTGTCTTAATATAACATTGTTTCACGGGTCCAGTCCTCTCTGGAATGTGATTTAACGGGTTTATCACATTCCCGACCTTGATTTAACGGGTCTATCCTACATCGCGCTCCCCCGTGACCATTGATTTAACGCGGTCTATCACATCCCCGACCTTGATTTAACGCGTCTCTCACATTCCCTCCCGAACCGGTCCATTTCCACTCTCAGAGTGCTTTCAACATTCCCGTACCGGTTGAGTTGTAACACGCGTCTTTATCACAGTCCCGACCGTGATTTTAAACGCTCTATCACATTCCCCCGACCTTGATTATTACGGGTCCTATAAAACATTCCCTGGCTACACCTTGTGATCTTAAACGCGGTCATACGTCACACTTCCCGTTACCGAAGTGTGATTTTAACGAGGCGTAAATCACATTCCCGGCCTTTGGATTTATACGCGTGCTAGCATGCTGTTCCCCCGACCTTGATGGTATAACGCATAGTCTATCACAGTCCCGACCTTGATGTAAACTCGCGGCCTATCTACACATTCCCTCCACCCTGATGTAAATAGCAACTACCCTGCCCTGGTATCAACGAAGACGATCAAGTTAATAAATCAGAGGGACACCGTATTCTGTCTCGCAGTGTGTCGACACGTGGTGGAGAGTGGGGGAACAATAAGAGGGGACCGCAGCATGTTGGTGTATACAAGCGGTCTCGCAGAGTTAAGCTCATAGGTAACTGTCGACAGACTTGAATCACGAGGAAACTGACTGGGTAGCGAAGGATCTCCCATGGCGGGGGACACTGATGAGCTCTAGGGGGGACAGATATTTCTTGAAGCAGATTCGAAGTGTCGTCAACAAGAGGGCAGGAAAACGAGTCATTGATTGAATTGATTTGTGTGATTGATGAAGATTAGCCACCTTAAAAGGGATGTCCACGGTGGCTGAATTAGACCCGTAAGTAAAGGCCCTTTGGAGCCATTACAAGTATCAAGGGCTGATACTGAAGATCTGTGAAGGTTCGAATGCACCCTGCGTGACAGGAGAAGTCTCCCGTGTCGATTATTCGATTGATTGATTAAGCCAACCAAGAGGTGGCACGGGCATGAATAAATAGCCCGTAAGTAGGACGAGGATGAACCGACAACATTATAAACCCATGTATTTTTTCCCCCAAAGTGGTCGAAATGACCATGGATGAGACAGACATATGATCTCCTGTCACCTTAGACTCTCCGTCAAAAAAACCTTGACTCAGTAACCGAAAGGTACGCCCACATGGTTAGGGTTGGGCACGCTTAGGGATGTACACAGTACATGTGTGCCCTTATGAGTGTACCAGGATGTGATGTCAGTATGAGGTGACCAAGTATGAGTGAATCCATGGTGCGAATCACTGGGGGTATCACTCTTGGTCTTAGTTGCCTCTTCCTTGCACCTGAGGTAGAGCCTACCCGAGGCATCTGATCAGCGGTGTCCCTGTATGATAATTCACAGCATTCAACGTAGGCATAGTTCTTTGACACACATAATACCGCTCTCTATGCTTCAATGCAGTCCAACCTCCAAACTTCATTCTCCAGTTCAGTGCAGCTTGAATATACTTTGTTGGGGGTGTAATGGTGCTCCAAAGGGGCCACGTCACTTATTACGGGCTATTCATGCCTTCACCTTTTGGAGTGGTGGCGTCATCATTACATCCATCAAGTCATGCAGAGTTACATCAACGTTCAAAATCCCCGACTGTCAAGTTAGTTGGGCCCCTGCTTTATATCCTTGCCCCTCCGGTTCATCCCACTCACTTATCTCTAGAATCACCTTCCAAGTGTCGGCTATATAGTCGTAATGGCTTGGCGCTTCCCACTCCCACCCCCTGATGTTCCCATTCATAAATCATGTTAAAAAACACAATGGAAACAAGAGTTAAGTATACTCATTGTGGGTAATACACCTAGTATATTCCTTTTTACAATAAAATCTCACCACACAGTAAGGCACTACTACAACTTGTGATTTATAGTTATAACATGTGACTACCACTAGTGTTCAGTTGTAATGAAAAGATTC
>WNGS01088728.1:0-10466 GCA_020271785.1 Procambarus virginalis
TAAGTGTACTTGCTACTGAGGCAGGCAAATAATACCACTCTGCCTACAGCTCAACTTAAACTAATACAAGAAATCTAGAGTCAACACTAGAGGTCTCTTTGATCAGGATCACAGAAACCTTTATCACGCAACAATTAGTTGAGCATTAAAATTAAAACCTGCAAAAGTGTGAGACTGACATTTCTGGGTTCTTGACTAATAGTGGACCTCGTGAATACCAAGTAGTCAAGGTATTAGTGAGACTTGGATCTTCTACTAGTCCAATACACGGTAGTAGTGATAAACTGCCTTCAGACCTGCAGGTCACAGGACTAGCTCGCACTGCGCGGTATCTTAAACGAAACCGCATGAGGCTAGCAGATTACAAATAAATTCTGACTGCCTCACAGATGTTGTATACTTATAGGCGCTGACCATTATTATAAATTTATAACTGGATGCACCAGACACACGGAATGAATTGTTGTCATCTGCGGAGGCAAGTTGCTTACTGGACCGGTGCTTTCCAACAAAAGGCAGCGTCAACCAACAACAAGATAACAATGCAATAGTGGCGTGACTAGGCCTGGAACAGTCACCCCTACATTTCAGAGAAATATCTGAAGATATTGAGTCTGATCCACCTGTACATCGTTTGTGGGATCTAGACACTTTAGGTATTGTCCCTGAACAACCAAGTCCTGATGTATGTGGACTTACCAGCAATATCTGGATACAGTTTCTAAAAGACAAACAATACTGGGTGAGATTGCCATGGAAGTTGAATCATCCACAACTTCCAGTTAATTATTTCATGGCAGCCTCTCAATTACAGTCACAATTATGCGGCTGAAGAAACAGCCAGATAAATTAAATATGTACCATCAATTAATTCAGCAACAACTTAACAGTAAATTTATTGAAGTGTTGATAATGATGACCGAAAACAGGTCACTATTTACCCCATCACGCTGTGTTGAAAGATTCATTGACAACACCAATACGTATTGTTTTCAACTGTAGTGCCAAAGTGAAGGCAAGCAGCGTGTCTTTGAATGAATGTCTCCAAACGGGACCTAGCCTAACACAAAGGCTACATGATGTACTGTTACGATTCCGTACTGGTATTTTTGCTTATACTGCTGATATCAGTAAAGCTTTCCTTAGAGTAGGATTGCAAGAGGAGGATCGTAATTACACCAAATTTCTCTGGATTAAAGATCCCCAGGCTCCTGACAGTGAGGTCATAACCTATCGGTTTGCCTCGGTGCTTTTCGGAGCGACTTCCTCGCCGTTTCTACTGCAAGCCACATTAGATACACATTTGAAGAAGTCAAATAGTCCCTTATAAGGCAGAGATCAGTGACAACTTGTATGTCGATAATTTCCAGGGAACAACTAATGATAAATCCAAATTGGTAGAAATTTACCATGAGGCTAACCGTGAGTTAATAGGAGCCAATATGCCACTACAATCATGGGCCTCAAACAATAAATCATTAAACCAGATAATCGAGAAAGAATTTCCAGGTTATCAGGTGCCTAATCAATTAAAAGTTCTGGGTGTGGAATGGAACACAGGTACTGACGAGATGAATGTCAAGTCAGTACAAACCAATAATTCATCCCTTACCATGAGAAAATTGCTCTCATATGTCAGTCAACCATTTGACCCCTTAGGCTTACTTAGTCCTATATTAATAGGGGCAAACTCCTAATGCAGGAATGCTGGCAGAAACATATGGGATGGGATGATCCGTTGCCAATTGAGTTGCAAGAGAAATGGCAAATACTCGCAGCGGATTTCAATCAATGTTTTTGAAATTTCCTCGTAATGCTTCAGGACAAAACTTACCTACAAATTTGCACATTTTTTGCGATGCCTCTGGCAAAGCTTATGGCGCTGCAGCCTACTTAGTCAATAGTGCACAATCAATTTTACTCACATCTAAAGCGAGAGTTGCTCCAATCAAGAAGAGATCTTTACCTCAAATGGAGTTAACTGCATTGCTAGTGGGAGTAAGATTGGCTCATTGCCTGACCAAGACACTCAATAATATTCACTTTGGTGAGATCGTAGTGTGGTCAGACAATGAGGCAGTCTTACAATGGGTAAGAAATAACAATAATAAACTCCCTACGTTAGTAATCGCGTTAGGGAAATTCATGAATTATCTGCTGGATATAAATTCAGACATGTCCCCACTAAGGACAATCCTGCAGATTACTTATCAAGAGGTTTAACATTTAAACAGCTAAGTAAGTCTTCGATGTGGTTTAATGGACCTTCATGGCTTGTTAGTGGTCAGTGGCCCAAACAGAAACCACAAGTCATAGTGACCAGTATCACTACTCCCATGAAAGACCCAGAACCTCATCGAGTCTCGGCTATTAATCCTCACAATTATTCTAACTTGAGTAAGTTATTAAGAGTGACAGCACATGTGTTTGACTTTCTTGCTAAGATAGGAATCAAGCATAAGTTTCCCAATCCTATCATCTACTGGATCAAACGTGCACAACAAGAGACATATGGAAGTGAATATGAAAATCTTCCAGATAAATTAACCAAGTCTCTAGGTATCTGGTATGATACCAACACTCATAATATATTAAGGTGTGGAGGACGTTTGCTTCATGCAAAAATTGATTTGGACACAAAGAATCCAATCCTTCTACCACGTCACCACGTTATTACCAAACTTCTAGTTTTACATCACCATCAATATGGTACTTTGCATGGTGGAGTGTTAGACACTCACCGACCTCAGACAGAAATATTGGCTTCCTCAAGGTCGTCAAACTGTCAAATCAATTATTAAGTCCTGTATAATCTGTCAACGCTACGATGCTCGAGTGTGTCCTTACCCAGGACCTCCACCACTCCCTAAAGAGAGGGTAGTTCATCTTCGTCCGTTTGAGACCACTGGTGTCGATTACACAGGAGCCTTGCTTCTCACTGGCAATCCGGATAAGATACCAGTGAAAGCTTATATTTGCCTCTTCACATGTGCTACCACACGAGGCGTACATTTAGAAGTGACTTCTGACATGAGTGCTGAAGCCTTCATCCAAGCTTTTCGTAGATTTGCAGCTCGCAGATCCTGTCCCAAGCTCATGATATCTGATAATGGCTCAAATTTTGTGGCAGGAGAAGCCTGCTTACGAGAGATATGGAATCATCCAGAAGTGCAGTCTGTCATGCAGAGACGACAATGCCACTGGAAATTTATTGCTCCCAGAGCCCCCTGGCAAGGTGGGTTCTACGAACGAATGATAGGGACTGTCAAGAAGTGTTTAAGGAAGACCTTGCATCGACAGAAAATTAGTTACTCAGAACTCCAAACACTCGTCGTGGAAATTGAGGCGCGAGTCAACAATCGCCCATTAACTTATCTATCAGATGATTTCTCACAGAGAGAGCCTCTGAGTCCCTCGCATTTAATACATGGAGGCCTGCTGAGCCCTCTGATACCTTTGGCAGAAGAGGACCCCGTCGATCCTTCCTATGTAACCAGGAGCGACTTAGTACAAAGTTACCAACATCTCTCTAGAGTAATTGAAAGGTGGAATGAGGTGTGGACTCGAGAGTACCTCACCGCTCTGCGAGAGTACCACTATGGAGCTTCGAGCCCCTATAATAAAGTACAGCTTAAACCAGGAGACCTAGTATTAGTTGACAGTGATGGACCAAGGTCAGAATGGCCTATAGGCAAAATTGTTGCAATCCACCCAGATCACCAAGGCATCCTGAGAGTAGTACGAGTTTTGTGCAAAGGCACTACTACTCTAAAGACATTAGAGAAGTTGGTACCTCTCGAATTAGCAGAACGAGAGTGTTTATCAGAACCAGCTTCAACAGTTTCCGAGGACAACAATTCTGATCCACCGAGCACACGCCCCACTAGAGCCACTGCTCAACAATGTAAAAGGAAACTACAAGCCTATTATAGCTCTGACTAAGAGCAAATAATTTTTCATCCAATTTGAGTGATCATGATGATACTGTGTTGTGATGTCTAGTAACCAATCAGCTACAAGTCACAATGACCCAGACATTCACCTCACAGTAGAGTCTCAGTTACTTGAATTGTATGATTCAATCATTAACTTGTGTAAACTATTAATTATGACATTAAATTTTCATGTCTTAAATTCTTGTATGTCCTTGACATTTACGGGACATCCGTTGTGTGTGTACTAACATACTAACATACTAACCTACTAACTTCGGGATAGGTACGTCAGTACTCAACATGTCACTGCGACCCGAGTTTTCTCCCCCCGGAGTTATGTTGGAAATTTCCAACACTTATCATCCATTATTATATTATGATAAATTACCATTAACTTACTAATTGCAGTAGCTCTTAACACCACTAACCGTAGTGTTAATATAAATTAATCTGAGCATATTGCTGATAATATTATTCCTGATAATGTAAATCGAGAGTTATTAATTGAAATTATTTAGTAACAGCTTTTATTCTGTTACGATCGAATGCTCTGGAGAGGTATAAATCACATCTCCATTTCTCGCTAGAGATCATTTATCGAGAATATTATAATTATTAATTCCCTATAATTTCAACCCAGTTCATATTATCGCATTTCATCCATAATTGCGCGGAAAAGAATAATTTGTGTTTAATAATTTCCGTGGTGAATGCGAGAGCGGGGAGAGGGAGGGCGGCGACGCCATTACAACAACAAGGCACGCGCACGAGACAGCGTGGGAGAAACACAAGGCTTCTCTGAGAATTCTTATCGACAAGAATTACGTTGATACTCAGTTAATAAGTGGAAATTACTCGCCTAAGTGTTCTCTAGTGCCTCAGCAGTGAATAAAGCGTCTACAATTACCACCAGGACCCGTAATTAAGTGTGCACAGCAGTGAACACTGAGTCCGGCAGACGCTCATTTCAGCAGACCTTAGTACTCAGTTACGCTCCTAAGTATTATATTTTGATGCATCAAGTAGATAGTACCTTAGTGAGTAGTTTGTCGTTATGAAGAATGGACACCAATAATCAAACGTTAGTAATATTTATCACCCAGCTCAGTTTCATGAATATCTGAACATAATTTGTAGCCTAGTCAATTGCTACTTTATATTTCTTGTATTACAGCGTGTATTTGAGACGCCAGCAAGATTCTCATCAATCGTGTTATTTACCTCGAGTTCTTTCTCTATGGGAATTCCGTGACCACGAGGACGAATGATGAACTGGCGTTAGAAATCGTCTTACAGCTAAGACATTTTTCTTATAAATTTATTCAATTTGATTATTGATTCTATAATTATTGCCAGATTTGGTAATTAAGGTTTATTTTTAACTGTGCTCAATATTTATGCTCAGTGATTAATGATGATTAATGATCTTAAATGAATATAATTTGATTACCATATATTTGCATATATTGTAGTTAGATTTACCATATTATTAACCCATAATGAACTAGTGACGAACCACACTGGTTCCTAGATATATATGAACTTCTAGAAATAACCCCCCAATGTTGATATTTGAGGCTTTGGCTTTAATTAATAATTACAGTCTTCATTATTTTCTAGTGATTATTTTCTAAATGAATTTCCATAGACACTGGCTCTCTAATGTCATTCTAATGATAACTTTTATTTGTTTTCCCTCTTTTCTCAAAAGCGGGTGGTCCTTCGATTTATTTCAATACAATAATTAAATAATTTTATTTCTGAGTTCAAGCCCCAGATAACCAACAGTATGTATGTATGTATGTTATGTATGTATGTATGTATGTACTCACCTAGTTGTTGTGCTTGCGGGGGTTGAGCTCTGGCTCTTTGGTCCCGCCTCTCAACCGTCAATCAACAGGTGTACAGTTTCCTGAGCCTAATGGGCTCTATCATATCTACACTTGAAACTGTGTATGGAGTCAGCCTCCACCACATCGCTTCCTAATGCATTCCATTTGTCAACCACTCTGACACTAAAAAAGTTCTTTCTAATATCTCTGTGGCTCATTTGGGCACTCAGTTTCCACCTGTGTCCCCTAGTGCGTGTGCCCCTTGTGTTAAACAGCCTGTCTTTATCAACCCTGTCGATTCCCCTGAGAATCTTGAATGTGGTGATCATGTCCCCCCTAACTCTTCTGTCTTCCAACGAAGTGAGGTTTAATTCCTGCAGTCGCTCCTCGTAGCTCATACCTCTCAGCTCGGGTACTAGTCTGGTGGCAAACCTTTGAACCTTTTCCAGTTTAGTCTTATGCTTGACTAGATAGGGACTCCATGCTGGAGCCGCATACTCCAGGATTGGTCTGACATATGTGGTATATAATGTTCTGAAAGATTCCTTACACAAGTTTCTAAAGGCCGTTCTTATGTTAGCCAACCTGGCATATGCTGCTGATGTTATCCTCTTGATATGAGCTTCAGGGACAGGTCTGGCGTGATATCAACCCCCAGGTCTTTCTCTCTCTCTGACTCTTGAAGTATTTCATCTCCCAAATGATACCTTGTATCTGGTCTCCTGCTTCCTACCCCTATCTTCATTACATTACATTTGCTTGGGTTAAACTCTAACAGCCATTTGTTCGACCATTCCTGCAGCTTGTCCAGGTCTTCTTGAAGTCTCAAGCTGTCCTCCTCTGTCTTAATCCTTCTCATAATTTTGGCGTCGTCAGCAAACATTGAGAGGAATGAGTCTATACCCTCTGGAGATCATTTACGTATATCAGAAACAGGATAGGTCCAAGTACAGAGCCCTGTGGGACTCCACTGGTGACTTCACGCCAGTCTGAGGTCTCACCCCTCACTGTAACTCTCTGCTTCCTATTGCTTAGGTACTCCCTTATCCACTGGAGCGCCCTACCTGTTACTCCTGCCTGTTTCTCCAGCTTATGCATCAACCTTTTATGGGTACTGTGTCAAAGGCTTTCCGACAGTCCAAAAAAATGCAGTCCGCCCACCCTTCTCTTTCTTGCTTAATTCTTGTCACCTGATCGTAGAATTCTATCAAGCCTGTAAGGCAAGATTTACCCTCCCTGAACCCATGTTGATGGGTTGTCACGAAGTCTCTTCTCTCCAGATGTGTTACTAGGTTTTTTCTCACAATCTTCTCCATCACCTTGCATGGTATACAAGTTAAGGACACTGGCCTGTAGTTCAGTGCCTCTTGTCTGTCACCTTTTTGTATATTGGTACTACATTAGCAGTCTTCCATATTTCTGGTAGGTCCCCCGTTTCCAGTGACTTACTATACACTATGGAGAGTGGTAAGCAAAGTGCTCCTGCACACTCTTTCAATACCCATGGCGAGATTCCATCCGGCCCAACAGCTTTTCTCACATCCAGCTCCAATAGGTGCTTTTTGACCTCATCTCTTGTAATTTCGAACCTATCCAAGGTCACCTGGTTTGCTGCCACCTCTCCCAGCGCCGTGATATCTCCCTGTTCTATTGTAAAGACCTCCTGGAACCTTTTGTTGAGTTCTTCACACACCTCTTTGTCATTCTCTGTGTACCTGTCCTCGCCCACCCTAAGTTTAATCACCTGTTCCTTCACTGTTGTCTTCCTCCTGATGTGACTGTGTAGTAGCTTTGGTTCAGTCTTGGCTTTGTTAGCTATATCATTTTCATACCTTTTCTCAGCTGCTCTTCTCACACTGACATACTCGTTCCTGGTTCTCTGGTATCTCTCTCTACTTTCTGGTGTTCTGTTATTACGGAAGTTCCTCCATGCCCTTTTGTTCAGCTCCTTTGCTTTCATACATTCCCTATTAAACCACGGATTCTTCCTTTGCTTCTCTGTTTTTTCCTGTTGGGCTGGGACAAACCTGCTTACAGCCTCCTGACATTTTTGGGTGACATAGTCCATCATGTCTTGTACGGACTTGGTTCCGAGTTCTGTGTCCCAATGTATATCCCATAGGAATTTATTCATCTCCTCATAGTTTCCCTTTCTGTACGCCAGCCCTTTGGTTCCCAGTTCTTTTTTGGGGGTGATAATTCCTAGCTCAACCAGGTACTCAAAGCTCAATACACTATGATCACTCATTCCCAAGGGGGCTTCCAACTTAACTTCCTTATATCCGACTCATTTAGGGTAAATATCAAATCAAGCAAGGCTGGTTCATCCCCTCCTCTCATTCTTGTCGGTCCCTAGAAGAAGAACGAAATCTGATTATGTATATTGGTTCTATAAGGTAGCCAACTCCATCAAAATATTAAATATGTACCCAACTCAACTAATGATTAATCAACCAATTACTCCATGGGATAACTGGGATTTATCAGTTGATTTTGTAAATGCGCCCAAGAAAGATAGTGTGCACTCTACATTATTAAAACAGTTAACACTGAAAAGCATCACTGAAAGTACTCAGAGTTTGGGTAACGATGTGTATCAGTGCTATACCGACGGCTCTGTAGAAGAAGGTGGACGATGTACCGGATGTGCATGTAATATATTTGAACAATCTACTCTCGTACATACAGCAATGAAGCGCGTCAATGACTGGGCAAGTACAACTCAAACCGAACTTGCAGGCATATATTGCCACTGAATTTTTAAAAGACAAAGGCAGTGGACTCATATACTGTGACTCGCAGAGTGCACTCCTGGCATTGAACGCACATATTAGTGACACCCAGAAAATAGTCAGTGATATTCGAATGAATGTTTTAGCTGCTAAAGAAAACAGATTTGAAATTAAATTCCTATGGATACCATCACATGTTGGCATCTCAAGGCATGACACTGTTGATATGCTTGCAAAGACAGCCTGTAGAAAACCAGTGGTAGAAATTGATATGGGTATTTCATTAGCAGTGACAAAGAGAATACTTAAACAAATATCTAATGAAGATCTCACCGACCTAACAAATTCACAAAGACCTGAAAGCTGTAGCATTAAATATTATGATAGATATCGTGAGGAAACATTCACATATGGGACTAATAGAACAAGAACCCGGCAATGTGATGTTATAGTGGCCAGAATACGCCTGGGATATAGACGTATCTGGCAGCTTTCTCAAAACCCAAATGTCGAGTACACAATGTGTCAACTTTGTGAAAGAGAAAACATGCACTCTCTTGAACATTATATTGTAGAATGTCCCATACTGGCTGACTTTCGCCCCCCTGGGCTAAGGTATGCTGAACTTTGTAATTACTATATGAGTACTGGAACACTTGATGATATATTGGACTTGTACCCAAGATTGACCATGTAATAGATTAATTATACAATGTATGTAATGTAACTATATAACCTGAGCTTGTAAAAGCACCTTAATCGCCTTCAGTGATTAAGTGCTTAATTGCACACTAGGTTCTTTATCAGCTATCTCACCCTGTCAGAGTAAATGAGATAAATGTCTGTGAATGCATGTGTGTATATATGTATATGTGTGTGTATGTGTATGTATGGGTATAAAGTATATATGGAAGCTGATCAGAATTACATTTCACCTTTGTAAATGTACATTAATGACACTGTGTAGATGACACATCGAACACTTTATGTAAGGCATACATAAATCTGTGTATCTATGTATTTACGTATATAGGTTAGCTTAGCATTTTTAAAGCACCGACTCACCTTCAGTGGTTGATTGTTCAATAAACCCTTCAAATATATGTTTAACACATCTCTAACCCTGTCTATGGAGGACAGAAGAAAATGTATATATGCTGATTAGCATTGTTAATGTGTGGCCACGTCTGTGGTAGAAAACAATAAAAATAATAAAAAAAAAAAAAAAAAAAAAATTCTTGTCGGTCCCTTCACGTGTTGACTTAGAAAGTTTCTTGTTGCCACATCCAGCAGTTTAGCGTGTGTGTGTGTGTGTGTGTGTGTGTGGTGTGTGTGTGGTGTGTGTGTGTGTGTGTTGTGTGTGTGTGTTGGTGTGTGTGTGGTGTGGTGTGTGTGAGTGTGTGTGAGTGTGTGTGTGTGTGTGTGTGTGTGTGTGTGTGTGTGTGTGTGTGTGTGTGTGTGTGTGTGTGTGTGTGTGTGTGCGTTTGTGCGTGTGCGTGTGCGTATGCGTGTGTGTGTGTGTGTGTGTGTGTGTGTGTGTGTGTGTGTGTGTGTGTGTGTGGTGTGTGTGTGTGTGTGTACTCACCTAGTTCTCACCTAGTTGTGCTTGCGGGGGTTGAGCTCTGGCTCTTTGGTCCCGCCTCTCAACCATCAATCAACAGGTGTACAGTTCCTGAGCCTAATGGCTCTATCATATCTACACTTGAAACTGTGTATGGAGTCAGCCTCCACCACATCGCTTCACACACCCAAACCCACACACACACACACACACACACACACACACATCACACACACTACACACATACACACACCCACACACAGACACACACACACACACAACACCACACACACACACCACACAACACCATATATACACACACACACAAAAAAAAAAAAAAAAAAAAAAAAAAAACTTGTTTAGTGTCAAGAGTGTGTGACAAATGTAATGCATTAGGAAGGCGATA
>WNGS01088733.1:0-14052 GCA_020271785.1 Procambarus virginalis
CCTAACCTAACTTCTACTACCTAATTAGCAATAAAGATAGGTTAGGTTAGGTAGGGTTGGTTAGGTTCGGTCATATATCTACGTTAATTTTAACTCCAATTAAAAAAAAATTGACCCAGTACGTAATGAAATGTGGTACTTTTTATCATTTCATAAGAAAAAACTTAGAGAAAATATATTAATTCAGGAAAATTTGGCTTATTAGGCAAATCGAGCCTTGCATAGTAGGCCAAAAGTGAGTTCTGGCTACTAGGTACGACATATATATATATATATATATATATATATATATATATATATATATATATTATATATATATATATATATATATGTTGTACCTAGTAGCCAGAACGTCGTATTCGGCCTACTATGCAAGACCCGATTTGCCTAATAAGCCAAGTTTCCTGAATTTATATATTTTTCAATTTTTTTCTTATGAAATGATAAATCTGGCTATTTCATTATGTATAAGTAATTTGTTTAAATTTGAGTTAAAACTAACGTAGATATATGACTGAACCTAACCAACCCTACCTAACCTGACCTATCCTATCTAAACCTTACCTAAACTAACACAACTACGTCAATAATTTATGTCCTAATACAAAATAATAATTAAAATAAACTAATTGGAAACAATTTATTGAAAATAAAGAAAAAACATTCGGCCTATTAGGCAAATCGGGCCTTGCATAATAGACCGAGATGTTCGTTCTGGCTACTAGGTATATATATATATATATATATATATATATATATTATATATATATATATATATCTATATATATATATATATATATATATCGTACCTAGTAGCCAGAACGCACTCTCGGCCTACTATGCAAGGCCCGATTTGCCTAATAAGCCAAGTTTTCATGAATTAATGTATTTTCTCTAATTTTTTTCTTATGAAATGATAAAGCCACCCATTTCATTATGTATGAGGTCAATTTTTTTATTGGAGTTACAATTAACGTAGATATGACCGAACCTAACCAACCCTACCTAACCTAACCTAACCTATCTTATAGGTTAGGTTAGGTTAGGTATCCGAAAAAGTTAGGTTAGGTTAGGTTAGGTAGGTTAGGTAGTCGAAAATAATTAATTCATGAAAACTTGGCTTATTAGGCAAATCGGGCCTTGCATAGTAGGCTGAGAAGTGCGTTATGGCTACTAGGTACGACACACACACATAGATATATATCTATATAATATATATATATATATATATATATATAGATATATATATATATATAGTACAAGAGGAGTGTTGTTAACGCTATATCGACCGTGCTCTCAGCCACAGCTCAGAATAGAAGCAAGTCGACGAAGAACTCTGTAGGGTAAGGCAGGTCCTAGTCAACAACTGCTTCTCCAATGGTTTCATTGAAGACATCATAAAAGGAAAGTGAACGCCATGCAACCTCTGAAGAGACAACTAATACAACATCTATACCCCTTATTAGACTATTTTACAGGAACTTCTTCTCCACAGCTCATAAAACGGAGGAAGGGTCCTGAAAGATATTGTTAATAGAAATGTTATCCCTACAGACAAAATCAGAAGATACAACTAACGATTTACTATAAAAACAAAAAAACGGCCATCCTACTCATGAGAAACTCTCCAGACACGGAGCAGAACGCTCTAAAAGAGACAAACGTCGTTTATGCCTTCAAATGCCCTCTTGGGGACTGTAAGCCCCAAAAAAACCCAGTATATAGGCAAGACAACAACATCTCTTTCCAGGCGTTTAACGATACATAAGCAACAGGGCTCCATTAACGAACATATACTCTCTTCCCACCAACCAAACCATCACCAGAGAAATCTTAACAAACAACACAGAAATCATTGATAGATACAGCGATAGCAGGCGGCGTGACATCTGCGAGGCACTACACATCAAGAAGTCAACACCAGCAATCAACAGCCAATTAACGCACAACTATATTCTACCCACTTCAAGACTCCGCTCCAATATAGAAACATCAAGAAATATGGGCCAATAGGCCTTCTGCAGTTCTATTTGTACCAACTTCTATACTCTCTATTTGTACCTAACTTCTTACCCCATTATTCTGTGTTTTGCTGAAAGTCTGGTTTTCAACCCCACTATTGTATTACATCACCTCACCCAAATGATGGTATAAGAGCCAATGTTGTTTCAGGCATCAGTTGTGTGTTGATAAACTAAAGTCTTTGAAAATGTAATAAGTTTTACGAAACGCGCTCAAGTGTCGCGTCAGACTAGAAATAAAAATGAATTTTGGAGAATTGATTTTTCATTTACCGTCACCAGTAAAAGAAACATAAGGAAATAGAGAAAATTCGTGTTAGAATTATTAATCTTACTTTTTCGGTCATATTTAATAATATATATAAATATATATATATATATATATATATATATTATATATATATATATATATATATATATATATATATATATATATATAACTGAAAACTCACACCCCAGAAGTGACTCGAACCCATACTCCCAGGAGCAACGCAACTGGTATGTACAGGATGCCTTAAACCACTTGACCATCACGACCGGACATAAGGAAGTGATAGCCTGAGCTATATGAACCACTTCCCCGCCGGCACCTGGATGGTTATCTTGGGCATAGCATTTTATCAAATCACCTCTTTTTTTGGGGGGGCAACACGTGAGGAACACAAATGCAAACAAGCCTGAATGGTCCCCAGGACTAGATACAACTGAAAACTCACACCCCAGAAGTGACTCGAACCCATACTCCCAGGAGCAAACGCAACTGGTATGTACAGGGATGCCTTAAACCACTTGACCATCACGACCGGACATAAGGAAGTGATAGCCTGAGCTATATGAACCACTTCCCCGCCGGCACCTGGATGGTTATCTTGGGCATAGCATTTTATCAAATCACCTCTTTTTTTTTTTTTTTTTTTTTTTGGGGGGGGCAACACGTGAGGAACACAAATGCAAACAAGCCTGAATGGTCCCCAGGACTAGATACAACTGAAAACTCACACCCCAGAAGTGACTCGAACCCATACTCCCAGGAGCAACGCAACTGGTATGTACAGGGATGCCTTAAACCACTTGACCATCACGACCGGACATAAGGAAGTGATAGCCTGAGCTATATGAACCACTTCCCCGCCGGCACCTGGATGGTTATCTTGGGCATAGCATTTTATCAAATCACCTCTTTTTTTTGGGGGCAACACGTGAGGAACACAAATGCAAACAAGCCTGAATGGTCCCCAGGACTAGATACAACTTAAAACTCACACCCACTTCACTTCTGGGGTGTGAGTTTTCAGTTGTATCTAGTCCTGGGGACCATTCAGGCTTTGTTTGCATTTGTGTTCCTCACGTGTTGCCCCCCCCCCCAAAAAAAAAAAAAAAAAAGGTGATTTGATAAAATGCTATGCCCAAGATAACCATCCAGGTGCCGGCAGGGAAGTGGTTCATATAGCTCAGGCTATCACTTCCTTATGTCCGGTCGTGATGGTCAAATGGTTAAGGCATCCCTGTACATACCAGTTGCGTTGCTCCTGGGAGTATGGGTTCGAGTCACTTCTGGGGTGTGAGTTTCAGTTGTATCTAGTCCTGGGGACCATTCAGGCTTGTTTGCATTTGTGTTCCTCACGTGTTGCCCCCCCCCCAAAAAAAAAGAGGTGATTTGATAAAATGCTATGCCCAAGATAACCATCCAGGTGCCGGCGGGGAAGTGGTTCATATAGCTCAGGCTATCACTTCCTTATGTCCGGTCGTGATGGTCAAATGGTTTAAGGTATCCCTGTACATACCAGTTGCGTTGCTCCTGGGAGTATGGGTTCGAGTCACTTCTGGGGTGTGAGTTTTCAGTTGTATCTAGTCCTGGGGACCATTCAGGCTTGTTTGCATATATATATATATATATATATATATATATATATATCTATATATAAATATATATATATATATATATATATATATATAACTGAAAGCTCCACACTTCAGAAGCCTGTCAGCCGAGCGTGGGAGCCGGTCGGCCGAGCGGACAGCACGCTGGACACGTGATCCTTTGGTCCCGGGTTCGATCCGGGCGCCGTCGAAAAACAATGGGCAGAGTTTCTTTCACCCTATTCCACTGTTACCTACAGTAATTACCGTAGAGTACTTTGTTGCTGACTGCTGTTGATAGTCAATTAACTTAATCACAGAATCAATTTAGTAATTGATTAAGGGAATTTACTTGATTATCGTATCTGGAGACGAGTTATAGTATCTTGGGGATTTTCAGAGAAGTGTCTCAGGGTCCCTCCTTGCCTACCTTTGTTTACATTTGCAACTTCATTGCTGGGAGTCACAAAGAGTGTTGACGTGACTGAAAAGGAAGAAAGGAGACTTGTTTTATAACCTGCTTTGATGTTGATTGAATAGTTAATGTATTATAGACTGCTGCAGGGGTTTCTTTATTGCAATCTCTTGTCGTAAGTGGGCGCACTATTGTTCAGTTAGTTCATTTAGTCAGTCCGAAGGGACAACAAGATGGAGCCTGTTGTTATTTCTCGATGGGCTATTGAATAGCTGTCTTACAATCTGCCACTGGATGGACATTTAATGTAACGTAACGCTCACTCTTGTGTTGTTGTTGTTGTTGAGTTAGGGGCGACGACGATCGTGGGATCGGATGCGCCCCGGCGTACCCGGTTAGGGTGAAACGCGAAGCCTGGAAAGGCGAAACGCCAAACCAAAACGCGAAATGAGAGACGCCAAGCACTAGAAACTAGGACGCCACACGACAAGGAAACGCACAAAGGGAGAGGCACAAGCACAAAATAAAACGGAAAACAAGCAGCCAGAGAGGCACACAGCATTTCGCAGAGCAAATACACAGGAAATCAGGGTACATGCTTGCCCGGGAACCGGACCCGCGGGAACCGTACATTGAATGCTTCCCAGAGCACCCACCACCAAGGATCCCGTCCACCCACCGGGGACTCCATAACATCCGGAACCGGGGCAACAAACACCCGCAAGCAGGGGACCCAAATGGTAGAACCCACGAGACGAGTAGTCACCACCCGGCTCGACAGGAAGGGAACCTGCCCACCACGAAAGTTCTCAGGCCCATCAGACAGCTGTAACTCGGCAATCTCCGTCCAGTGACCCGGCGGCATCACAGACGCCGGCAACACGTCCTCCAGGACCCCAACTCGCGTCCTCACAGGAGCGAATGGGCCACAGGGCACCACCACAGGGGCACCCGTGGCCCTGGGCACACCACCAGACGACAGCAGGGAATCCGGACGGCGCGCATCCCTCCGTTACTTCACTACCAGGCCACGCCCAGCACCAGAGTCCACACTATCCCTGGCAGCGGAAGCCACCACCCCCCACTGCAGAGAGACCCCTGGCGGAGAAAGAACCGAAGGCACGTCCAAGACACAGGCACCAGCAGGCACATGGACCTCCGCCACCACTAGCTGTGGAAACACGGACGTATCTGTATCGACACCGGCAACACCCGAAGACTCACAGTCACTGAGGTCACCAACATCGGCTCAGGCAGAAGAGAACGCCGGGAACGTTTGGGCACCGGCCGGATATCGTCAGGGCCGGAAGCGGACCCAGATACACGGGCACCACGAGCCGGACGAACCAACGCCCGAGACAGAACGGTAGCAGCCTCTACCACAGGGGGAACCGGGACACACACTGCAGGAGGCTCCACAGCCACCCCAGCACCCAGCACATCCGGGACCTGAGACACGGACACAGGGCCAGGCGCAGCATCCGAAGACGAGGGAGAAGACGGCAACGCCACACAGGGAGCACCAGGAAGGCCCACGGGAGCAGCGAGGACAGAGACAGGATCAGGCAGACCAACCAACGGTACCGCAATACCCGGAGGATGGCCGGCAACAACCAGAGGAACGTCAGGCGTCGCCGGGGGAACTGCAGTAGCGAACGGGACGCGCACCTCCACAACATCTCCAGAGGCAGCCTCCAGCGGGAGTGGCGCGAAATCCTCTTCTCAGAACAAGTTGACAGGAGCAGCTGGGGTAGCAGAGCACCCTGCAGCCTGATGCCCCAACAGGCCACACCGGAAACAGGTACGAGGCTGCCGGGCATAATACACCCGGATGTAGTATCCCATAAGCCGGACAGAAGAAGGTATATCCGACCTCAGGCGCATTCCCAACGTGCGAATGTTCGTTCGCCTTCCAGCATTCCGGCCCGAAGAGAGCGTGTTCACCCGCACGCTGACAACAGTACCAAACCCCCCGAAGTAGCGCCATAGGAGGTCGTCAGGAAATTTAGGGGCGCACCATGGATGCTGACATAAGTCAGGGCACCACTACGATGCGAGATCGCCACAGAGCCGGCATCACCCGGCAACGACAACGTACGCCCCTCGTACCGACGGAGGAAGTCACGGTACTCCTCCTCCCCCACGAACTTGAGAACAACCCGTTGGGCAGTAATTAGCTCAGTACCAAAGACAGCCTCCACCGAGACACGAAGCATGTCACACATAACCAGCTCCACGTCTGAGTATCCAGCCCGACTAGTGAACTCCAAGCCCACTAGTGAACTCACACGCACAACGGCGGGAAGGCCTCCCATGTCAAACTTGCCATGTCAACATGCAGCCGAGCAGCAACAGAAACTGGGGGGGGGGGGGCAGAGACGCCCACACCATCTAGCGACCAAAATGGCAAACAACCCCAACAGCCACGGAGGGTCGGCAAGACGTCTTCACTCCACGGTCGCCAGCAGTTGACCTGACCCTCACTCTTGTGTAAATCTAGCCTTGTTGAATTATTTGCTTGCAATATTGCCTCGTGGCCATTAACTGGAGTCGTTGCTACACGGTTGTTAAGTAGCTGTTGTTAAAGTGCCACTGGATGGACGTTAGTAATGTTACATAAACTCGATGTTGTAGTAGTTTAGTCTTTTTATAATAAACTTGTATTGTTATAGAAAACGGTCTTTGATGTCAACCCTTCAACGATTCTTGTTCCACCCATGTTCTGCATTTTATGATTGTCTAGTAATGTGATCTTTTTAATGAAGACCTGCTCCTGGAAATTCGAAACCCAATTCATAGCGCCACACGACAATAAATTGTTGTGAGATCCCGTGGGTTACCCTTACTTGTGCTACGGCATAAAAGGAGCTTGACGGCCTAGTGGATAGGGATTTCACCCTCAGTGAACCCTGGTGGCTGCTCCCGCCTTCCTGTGGTCTAGAGCTTAAAGTACAAACTGCTTTTATGCAGCCCTTTCTGTTTGAGGACCACCTCCTGAGGGAGGTGAGCATAAGAAAAATCTTACACATGGTGCATTAGCTTCGTGTGAGTCACGTGGTGCAGTAGCCTCACGTGAGTCACGTGGTGCAGTAGCCTCACGTGAGTCACGTGGTGCAGTAGCCTCATGTGAGTCACGTGGTGCAGTAGCCTCAAGTAAGTCACGTGGTGCAGTAGCCTCACGTGAGTCACGTGGTGCAGTAGCCTCACGTGAGTCACGTGGTGCAGTAGCCTCACGTGAGTCACGTGGTGCAGTAGCCTCACGTGAGTCACGTGGTGCAGTAGCCTCACGTGAGTCACGTGGTGCAGTAGCCTCATGTGAGTCACGTGGTGCAGTAGCCTCAAGTAAGTCACGTGGTGCAGTAGCCTCACGTGAGTCACGTGGTGCAGTAGCCTCACGTGAGTCACGTGGTGCAGTAGCCTCATGTGAGTCATGTGGTGCAGTAGCCTCACGTGAGTCACGTGGTGCAGTAGCCTCACGTGAGTCACGTGGTGCAGTAGTTTCATGTAAATCAGCTGGGTAGGACCATCTATTAACTTATAAATTCTGGCAAAAGCAACAGAGCAGGACAACAAACAAAAACAGATTATTGTGGAATATATTGTTGAAAAGAAATCCTCCGTCCCTCCCCTCCCAAAACTATTTCTCCCCTCACAGAACAGAGTTTCAATCACCTTGTAATGGTGTCCGAGGAGAGTCTGGCCGAGCTTATCGCCAGTAAGGAAAGCGTGGGTTCCTGCCATCATTGCGGCCACCAGCGCATCATCAAGTGGTATAAGGTCGGTTTTATTCCACAACTTCTTATAGAGATCATCATTGGCGTTCTTCAGAAGCCATGAAGTGCCGCCACCGAGGTCCTTCAATGCCAACCTTATATAAATCATTGCATTAGTTATTACCACTGAGTCACATGAATTATTTTTCCTTAGACTATTTCATTATAATATATGTTTCATAATGAGTAATATTATTTTCATATATGTATATGTAAATATATATATATATATATATATATATATATATATATATATATATATATATATATATATATATATGCGAACAAGCCTGAATGGTCCCCAGGACTATATGCGACTGAAAACTCACACCCCAGAAGTGACTCGAACCCATACTCCCAGGAGCAACGCAACTGGTATGTACAGGGACGCCTTAAACCACTTGACCATCACGACCGGACATAAGGAAGTGATAGCCTGAGCTATTTGAACCACTTCCCCACCGGCACCTGGATGGTTATCTTGGGCATAGCATTTTATCAAATCACCTCATTTTTTAGGGCAACACGTGAGGAACACAAATGCGAACAAGCCTGAATGGTCCCCAGGACTATATGCGAATGAAAACTCACACCCCAGAAGTGACTCGAACCCATACTCCCAGGAGCAACGCAACTGGTATGTACAGGGACGCCTTAAACAACTTGACCATCACGACCGGACATAAGGAAGTGATAGCCTGAGCTATTTGAACCACTTCCCCGCCGGCACCTGGATGGTTATCTTGGGCATAGCATTTTATCAAATCACCTCATTTTTTGGGGCAACACGTGAGGAACACAAATGCGAACAAGCCTGAATGGTCCCCAGGACTATATGCGAATGAAAACTCACACCCCAGAAGTGACTCGAACCCATACTCCCAGTGGTTTAAGGAGTGGTTTAAGGCGTCCCTGTACATACCAGTTGCATTGCTCCTGGGAGTATGGGTTCGAGTCACTTCTGGGGTGTGAGTTTTCATTCGCATATAGTCCTGGGGACCATTCAGGCTTGTTCGCATTTGTATTCCTCACGTGTTGCCCCAAAAAATGAGGTGATTTGATAAAATGCTATGCCCAAGATAACCATCCAGGTGCCGGCGGGGAAGTGGTTCAAATAGCTCAGGCTATCACTTCCTTATGTCTGGTCGTGATGGTCAAGTGGTTTAAGGCGTCCCTGTACATATCAGTTGCGTTGCTCCTGGGAGTATGGGTTCGAGTCACTTCTGGGGGTGTGAGTTTTCATTCGCATATAGTCCTGGGGACCATTCAGGCTTGTTCGCATTTGTGTTCCTCACGTGTTGCCCCCAAAAATGAGGTGATTTGATAAAATGCTATGCCCAAGATAACCATCCAGGTGCCGGCAGGGAAGTGGTTCAAATAGCTCAGGCTATCACTTCCTTATGTCCGGTCGTGATGGTCAAGTGGTTTAAGGCGTCCCTGTACATACCAGTTGCATTGCTCCTGGGAGTATGGGTTCGAGTCACTTCTGGGGTGTGAGTTTTCATTCATATATATATATATATATATATATATATATATATATATATATATATATATATATATATATATATATATATTGTGACGACAATCTCCTTCAAGAGAGATTTGGCCTGCACTTTCCCTACATCATGTTACTTCAGTACATCTACAACATCTAGATACTACAATCAAGAGTAGTATAGATTTAGTAGAATACATTTCTACAGGGGGTATACATACCCTACACTCTCTCTCCACCTCCCCCTCCTCGCTGTCGCCACGCCACCCTCGTCGATCAGCAAACTACCACTTCTAGCCAGCTCGCTTCCCATTGGTGAATCGGCGACTCCATTCGACTTCAGTGCCATCTGCATAGCCGATGACTAAGCGTGCACGAGCCGTTGGATTTAGAATGTTCTGTGCTCTCAAGGCTGATACATCTATCTAGTATATGCTCTGTGTAATAGTGAAGGTTTTCAGGCAGCCAATTTTCTCGGCACCTTTTAATTCATTTTTTGTCTTGTCCATTCCGAGGGGCATATCTGGCAAACCCCTCACAGTGTTCAAGAGAGAACTGGATAAGCACCTCCAAAGGATACCTGATCAACCAGGCTGTGACTCGTACGTCAGGCTGCGAGCAGCCGCGTCCAACAGCCTGGTTGATCAGTCCAGCAACCAGGAGGCCTGGTCAATGACCGGGCCGCGGGGACGCTAAGCCCCGGAAGCACCTCAAGGTATACTCAAGGTATTCATTGCAGAGTAACGTAACCATTGTTTTATTTTATATTATTTTTTTGACTTTGTAATTTTGTTTAATTTGCACTATACATAGCCAAGGGATTAGCTTTGTTCATATTTGTTTCAAGTCAATTAAAGTTTCATTGTTCATACAATTTGTTTTGCGTGTTTTTCCCTTTTACTTGACCATAGGAGGCAACAGCCACGCAGTCAACTATTTTTTCTCAATTTTTTTTGTAAACTCGATTGGCATTGACACCAGCCATTGGGAGGACTGCCGTACACCTACATTTTTTTCCATCCCATTTAATGGGGGCCTTTCCTAGGAGCCTCACTCATGTACTGATACTAGAACATCAATTTGTGGTAAGTGTACTTGGCCTAGATACAGTTGCTTTTCAATATTTTCATAACTTTTAATATATGTATGGTGCTGTGTATTTTATGCATTCCGAGGGTAACATATTGTGAGTGTTGGATAACTGTGGATTACGTGGTGACTGGAGGCCTCAGTCACTCTCTTAATTGGTCGTTCATCCCTCAGTGTTATTGCTCGTGTATTCTACCTTTTTCGTCTCTAGAATATTTCTCAATTACGACAGATCATCCCTTTGGTACCTTGGTAGTTTGGTTTATCTTCGGGCCACGTACCCTATCTTCTGCAATCCGACCAAAGGAGGATAAAGAGGGCCATAGTTCCTCTAGCACGGACTACGCTGTTGAGTTTTTTTTTTTTTTTTTATTTATATAAAGAACAATATATACATAAATACTGAGACACACACGTACAAAGAGAAATCACATAAACAAAACAGACAATATTCACGCACAACATAAGCAACGGTATCAATGGTGAAAACAAGTACATTTGGAACAAATAGCATGAAAATCAAACACAATAAAAGTAAAACCCTAATAACCATAAACCTTAGAACAAAACACAATAAACCATATGGATACCCCGTTGAAAGGAATTCATAATAACACAGACAATATTTACAGAAATATGAGGACTTGGACCTACAGGTAAACAAAATGTACAACGGAACAATTTCCAAGTAAAACTAAGACAATAACCGCAAAAACAGAAGCACAATAAACACATATCATCAGCATATAACGTACAAACCACGGAAACAGTGCAAACACAGTTGCACGGCTCAAGCAGCAGAATAGGATGCAGACATATACACACACAACACGGCAAAAAAGATCATTAAACGCCACAAAAATTTGGAGTAAACCACATAGGGGAGTAATACCATTCAAACTACACCCAACCAAACAACAAAACGGACACGGCCACAGACAAGGTAAGCCGCACCACAAAACACGCCAACCACACCCTATAAAACAAATTCATACAAGACCACACACCCAACAACAACAAATCACATAAACGGTAAAATACATGACTCACCCACACTCACATCCACCCACGCCATACCCACAAAATACACATCACACAGACAGTGTACAGGCCAAAACAATTTACGGCCTCCAAATAAAGAGTACATAATTTACAGCACAGTATAAAACAAAAAAAACAAAACCACCCCGGCCCACGCATGGACCAAACCCCCACACACCGACAAATCACGCACTGGGAGGCACAGAGACACCACAACCACACATACACAGGAGCAGCACACCCGCAAAACCACGGGAAAAACACAACCATGCACAACCCCCGCCAAACGACACCCAACAGGGGACAGCAGCGAAAAACCCAAACCGCACTACCGGAAGGCAACCCCACGGACATAGGCAACCGTAAACCACACCAAATTCCACTGGAAAAGCCCGCTGTAACCACCACCAGTGAATCGCATGCGACCCCGCAAAAACCCCAAAACGCGCGTAACCCCAAAACCCTCGCGCCTCCCGACCCACACACAACACATAATCCGCAACCAAAACACATAAGTATTACGCACACGCCGCGAATACCCGGAAAGTGCAAAAACAAAAATTGCAAAACATCACCTCGACAACCAGGACCACAGAACCCCTCCGGACATCCCGAAACCAGTCCACCAAACCCCGCAACCGGCCACAAAAAAAACACATGCACCTGCGACTCACATAACCCACAATGCACACACGCCTCTGAAGCATGCAGACCCAACATACACAACCGCTCATTCGTCGCCAGCGACAGATGCAAACACCGGAACAACAATTCACGCTGCTGGGGCGCTAAAACCTCGCCCCTAAAGAAGACCAGATAGCACCCCAATCCCAACACGGGAACAACCCCTCCACCCGGACCGCCTCACCCGGGGCAACAACACCTCATACACAGCCTTACAAGAAAACGACAGAAAACCAGGAAAACGGCAGAGTTCTCGAAGAATCTCTACCGCCCAAGAAAAAACAGGGGGGGGTAGATAAAGCCACCTCCTGAGAAACCCCCAAATCAACTAAATAACTAAACCGAATCGAACAGAAAACACACCCAGCGTATTCAAACCACCGCCGAGCACCAGCCCCTGATACAACGAGACCCAGAAAAGGGCCCGGGCCTTCGTGAAAACGTCAGGAATGCCAACACCCCCCTCACGCACCCCGAACACCAACGTCGAACGACGCACCGGTTGGTACCGTCCACACCAACACATACTTGAAAACGACGCGCTCCCAGAAGCAAGGCTTTACGACGATCCAAAGGAAAACACCGAGCCAGAAACCAGACCCTTGACAACACCTTGCACGTAACCAGCAAGCCGCGCTGATAAATCATCAGAGGACGACGCGACAGAGGCCAACCGCAACCCCAACCGAACGGGAAACAACATCCCAATTCCACCAAAGACCTGTCATAGGAGGCAAACAAGTAACCACCGAGTACGCGCAGCGAGGAGACCACCGGAAACCACGACCTCTCCCACACCAGGCGAGAGGTCCACGCACCGATCCCCATTAACCCCGACTTTGCGCGATTGAGCACAGCCCCCGTGGCCGACTCAAAACGGAGAAGAACATCCTGCACAGCTAACACACCGAACCCTCCGAAGCAACACAAAGCACCACCGTGTCATGGCACGGCAGGCAAGGAGGCACAATCAAGGGGCACGTTTTTTCACTGCCCTGAAGAGGGGTTCCTGAAAATTACATAGAGCAACATTGACATCGGACACCCCTGACGAACCGAACGACAAATCCCGAAAAACGAACTGAAAAACCCATTCACACACACACGACTGCGACTCCGGACATATAACAAACGGACCCACCCAATAAACACCCCGGAACCCAAGTTTTTCCATAGCACGAAAGACAAACGCCAACGACACCCGGTCGAAAGCCTTGGACCAGTCCAAGCAGATCATAGCCGCCGAAAGCCGAAATTCGGACGCATAAAGAAGCACGTCCCGAAATAAACCATTGCAATGCGTCAGGGCACGGCCAGGCACACCGCAAAATTGCTCAACCGAGACCACCGACGCAACGACTCCCCGACAGCGACGCGCCAAGACCTTGGAAAGAATCTTGTAATCAACATTCAATAATGTAATCGGCCTCCAATTCGCAAATAAACTCAAGTCGCCCTGTTTCGGAAGCAGCCGCACGATCCCGTCACAAAAAGAGTCCGGTAGAGCACCCAAACGCAAACCCTCACGCACCACCTCCAAGACCACCACCCCCAACACATCCCAAAAAGTGCGGTAAAATCAATGGGGCAGGCCATCCGCACCCGGCACTTTCCCGACTTACACGACCAAACCACCTCCCGGATCTCCAGCATGGAGACATCCTGCACCAA
>WNGS01088735.1:0-12796 GCA_020271785.1 Procambarus virginalis
CAGTATGGTATATCACAACACACATGGACCAGTATGGTAATATCACAACACACCATGGACCAGTATGGTAATATCACAACACACCATGGTCCAGTATTGTAATATCACAACACACCATGGTCCAGTATGGTAATATCACAACACACCATGGTCCAGTATGGTAATATCATAATGCACCATGGACCAGTATGGTAATATCACAACACACCACGGACCAGTATGGTAATATCTCAACACACCATGGACCAGTATGGTAATATCACAACACACGATGGACTAGTATGGTAATATGACAACACACCATGGACCAGTATGGTAATATCACAACACACCATGGACAGTATGGTAATATCACACACACCATGGACCAGTATGGTAATATCACAACACACCATGGACCAGTATGGTAATATCACTACACACCATGGACCAGTATGGTAATATCACAACACACCATGGTCCAGTATCTTAATATCACAACACACCATGAACCAGTATGGTATTATCCAAACACCCATGGACCAGTATGGTAATATCACTACACACTATGGACAGTATAGTACATCACAACACACCATGGACCAGTATGGATAATATCCAACCACACCATGGACCAGTATGGTAATATCACGACACACCATTGACCAGTATGGTAATACCACATCATGGACCAGTATGGTAATATCACAACACACCATGGACCAGTATGGTAATATCACAACACACCATGGACCAGTAAGGTAATATCACAACACACCATGGTCCAGTATGGTAATATCACAACCACACCATGGTCCAGTATGGTAATATCAAAACACACCATGGACCAGATGGTGGTAATATCACAACACACCATGGACCAGTATGGTAATGTCACAACACACCATGGTCCAGTATGGTAATATCACAACACACCATGGACCAGTAGGTAATATACACACCATGGACCAGTATGGTAATATCACACACACACACCATGGACCAGTATGGTAATATCACAACACACCATGGACCAGTATGGTAATATCACAACACACCATGGTCCAGTATGGGAATATCACAACACACCATGGACCAGTATGGTAATATCACAACACACCATGGACAGTAGGTAATATCACAACACAATATGGACCAGTATCGTAATATACACACCATGGACCAGTATGGTAATATCACAACACCATGGACCAGTATGGTAATATCACAACACACCATGGACCAGTATGGTAATATCAAAACACACCATGGTCCAGTATGGAATATCACAACACACCATAGACTAGTATGGTAAATCCAACACACCATTGACCAGTATGGTGATAATATCAAAACACACATGGACCAGTATGGTAATACACAACACCATGGTCCAGTATGGTAATATCACAACACACCATGGACCAGTATGGTAATATCACAACACACCATGGTCCAGTATGGTAATATCACAACACACCATGGTCCAGTATGGTTAATATCACAACACACCATGGACCAGTATGGTAATACAAGCACACCATGGTCCAGTATGGTAATATCAAACACACATGGACCAGTATGGTATATCACAACACACTATGGACCAGTATGGTAATATCACAACACACCAGGGACCAGTATGGTAATATCACAACACACCATGGACCAGTATGGTAAATCACAACACACCATGGACCAGTATGGTAAATCACAACACACCATGGTCCAGTATGGTAATACCACAAACACACCATGGCAGTATGGTATATCACAACACACCATGGTCAGTATGGTAATATCACAACACACCATGGACCAGTATGGTAATATGACAACACACCACGGACCAGTATGGTAATATCACAAACACCCATGGACCAGTATGGTAATATCATAACACACCATGTTCCAGTATGGTAATATCAAAAACACACCATGGACAGTATGGTAATATCACAACACACTATGGACCAGTATGGTAAATCACAACACACCATGGACCAGTATGGTAATATCACAACACACCATGGACCAGTATGGTAATATCACAACACCACCATGGACCCGTATGGTAATATCAACACACCATGGTCCAGTATGGTAATATCACCACACACCATGGACCAGTAAGGTAATATCACAAACACACCATGGACCAGTATGGTAATATCACAACACACCACTGGTCCACTATGGTAATATCACAACACACATGAACCAGTATGGTAATATCACAAACACACCATGGACCAGTATGGTAATATCACAACACACCATGGACAGTTAGTAATATCACAACACACCATGGACCAGTATGGGAATATCACAACACACCATGGACCAGTAAGGTAATATCACAACACACCAGGGACCAGTATGGTAATATCACAGTATGGACCAGTATGGTAATATACACACCATGGACCAGTATGGTAATATCACACACACATGGACCAGTATGGTAATATCACACACACCATGGACCAATAGGTAATATCACAAACACCATGGACCAGTATGGTAATATCACAACACACCATGGTCCAGTATGGAAATATCACAACAACCATGGACCAGTATGTAATATCACACACACCATGGACCAGTATGGTAATATCACAAACACACATGGTCCAGTATGGTAATATCAAACACACCATGGACCAGTATGGTAATATAAACACCATGACCAGTATGGTAATATCACAACACACATGGACCAGTATGGTAAATCACAACACACCATGGACCAGTATGGTAATATCACAACACACCATGGTCCAGTATAGTAATATCACAACACACCATGGTCCAGTATGGTAATATCACAACACACCATGGACCACTATGGTATATCACAAACACACCATGACCAGAAAGGTAACATCACAACACACCATGGACCAATGGTAATATCACAACACACATGGACCAGTATGGTATATCACAAACACACATGGACCAGTATGGTAATATCACAACACACCATGGTCCAGTATAATAATATCAAACACACTATGGTCCGATGGTAATATCACAACACACCATGCCAGTATGGTAAACACCACACCATGGACCAGTGGTAATATCACCAACACACAATGGTCCCAGTATGGTAATACACAACACACCATGGGCCACTATGGTAATATCACAACACACATGACCAGAAAGGTAACATCACAACACACCATGGACCAGTATGGTAATATCACAAACACACCATACCAGTATGGTAATATCACAACACACCATGGACCAGTATGGTAATATCACACACACCATGGACCAGTATGGTAATATCACAAAACACACGGACCAGTATGTAATATCACACCACACCACGGACCAGTATGGTAATATCACAACACACCACGGACCAGTATGGTAATACACAACACACCATGGACCAGTATGGTAATATCACAACACACCATGGACCAGTATGGTAATATCAAAAACACCATGGACCAGTATGTAATATCACAACACACCATGGCCAGTATGGTAATATCACAACACACCATGGTCCAGTATATTAATATCAAACACACCATGGTCCAGTATGGTAATATCACAACACACTATGGACCCAGTATGGTAATATCACAACACACCATGGACCAGTATGGTAATATCACAACACACCACGGACCAGTATGGTAATATCACAAACCCCCACGGACCAGTATGGTAATATCACAACACACCATGGTCCAGTATGGTAATATCACAACACACCATGGACCAGTATGGTAATATCACAACACACCATGGACCAGTATGGTAATATCACAACACACCATGGCCAGTATGGTATATCACAAAACCCATGGACCAGTATGGTAAATCACAACACACCATGGACCAGTATGATAATATCACAACACACCATGGACCAGTATGGTAATATCACAACACACCATGGACCAGTATGGTAATATCAAACACACCATGACCAGTATGGTAATATCACAACACACCATGGACCAGTATGGTAATATCACACAACACACCCATGGACAGTATAGTAATATCACAACAACCATGGACCAGTATGGTAATATCACAACACACCATGGACCAGTATGGTAATATCACAAACACCATGGACCAGTATGGTAATATAACATCATGGACCAGTATGGTAATACACACAATGACCAGTATGGTAATATCACAACACACCATGGACCAGTATGGTAATATCACAACACACCATGGACCAGTAGGTAATATCACAACACACCATGGACCAGTATGGTAATATCACAACACACCATGGTCCAGTATGGTAATATCACAACACACCATGGACCAGTATGGTAATATCACAACACACCATGGACCAGTATGGTAATATCACAAACACACCATGGACCAGTATGGTAATATCACAACACACCATGGACCAGTATGGTAATACAACACACCATGGACCAGTATGGTAATATCACAACACACCATGGACCAGTATGGTAATATCACAACACACCATGGACCAGTATGGTAATATCACAACACACCATGGACCAGTATGGTAATATCACAACACACCATGGACCAGTATGGTAATATCACAACACACCATGGACCAGTATGGTAATATCACAACACACCATGGACCAGTATGGTAATATCACAACACACCATGGACCAGTATGGTAATATCACAACACACCATGGACCAGTATGGTAATATCACAACACACCATGGACCAGTATGGTAATATCACAACACACCATGGACCAGTATGGTAATATCACAACACACCATGGACCAGTATGGTAATATCACAACACACCATGGACCAGTATGGTAATATCACAACACACCATGGACCAGTATGGTAATATCACAACACACCATGGACCAGTATGGTAATATCACAACACACCATGGACCAGTATGGTAATATCACAACACACCATGGACCAGTATGGTAATATCACAACACACCATGGACCAGTATGGTAATATCACAACACACCATGGACCAGTATGGTAATATCACAACACACCATGGACCAGTATGGTAATATCACAACACACCATGGACCAGTATGGTAATATCACAACACACCATGGACCAGTATGGTAATATCACAACACACCATGGACCAGTATGGTAATATCACAACACACCATGGACCAGTATGGTAATATCACAACACACCATGGACCAGTATGGTAATATCACAACACACCATGGACCAGTATGGTAATATCACAACACACCATGGACCAGTATGGTAATATCACAACACACCATGGACCAGTATGGTAATATCACAACACACCATGGACCAGTATGGTAATATCACAACACACCATGGACCAGTATGGTAATATCACAACACACCATGGACCAGTATGGTAATATCACAACACACCATGGACCAGTATGGTAATATCACAACACACCATGGACCAGTATGGTAATATCACAACACACCATGGACCAGTATGGTAATATCACAACACACCATGGACCAGTATGGTAATATCACAACACACCATGGACCAGTATGGTAATATCACAACACACCATGGACCAGTATGGTAATATCACAACACACCATGGACCAGTATGGTAATATCACAACACACCATGGACCAGTATGGTAATATCACAACACCATGGACCAGTATGGTAATATCACAACACACCATGGACCAGTATGGTAATATCACAACACACCATGGACCAGTATGGTAATATCACAACACACCATGGACCAGTATGGTAATATCACAACACACCATGGACCAGTATGGTAATATCACAACACACCATGGACCAGTATGGTAATATCACAACACACCATGGACCAGTATGGTAATATCACAACACACCATGGACCAGTATGGTAATATCACAACACACCATGGACCAGTATGGTAATATCACAACACACCATGGACCAGTATGGTAATATCACAACACACCATGGACCAGTATGGTAATATCACAACACACCATGGACCAGTATGGTAATATCACAACACACCATGGACCAGTATGGTAATATCACAACACACCATGGACCAGTATGGTAATATCACAACACACCATGGACCAGTATGGTAATATCACAACACACCATGGACCAGTATGGTAATATCACAACACACCATGGACCAGTATGGTAATATCACAACACACCATGGACCAGTATGGTAATATCACAACACACCATGGACCAGTATGGTAATATCACAACACACCATGGACCAGTATGGTAATATCACAACACACCATGGACCAGTATGGTAATATCACAACACACCATGGACCAGTATGGTAATATCACAACACACCATGGACCAGTATGGTAATATCACAACACACCATGGACCAGTATGGTAATATCACAACACACCATGGACCAGTATGGTAATATCACAACACACCATGGACCAGTATGGTAATATCACAACACACCATGGACCAGTATGGTAATATCACAACACACCATGGACCAGTATGGTAATATCACAACACACCATGGACCAGTATGGTAATATCACAACACACCATGGACCAGTATGGTAATATCACAACACACCATGGACCAGTATGGTAATATCACAACACACCATGGACCAGTATGGTAATATCACAACACACCATGGACCAGTATGGTAATATCACAACACACCATGGACCAGTATGGTAATATCACAACACACCATGGACCAGTATGGTAATATCACAACACACCATGGACCAGTATGGTAATATCACAACACACCATGGACCAGTATGGTAATATCACAACACACCATGGACCAGTATGGTAATATCACAACACACCATGGACCAGTATGGTAATATCACAACACACCATGGACCAGTATGGTAATATCACAACACACCATGGACCAGTATGGTAATATCACAACACACCATGGACCAGTATGGTAATATCACAACACACCATGGACCAGTATGGTAATATCACAACACACCATGGACCAGTATGGTAATATCACAACACACCATGGACCAGTATGGTAATATCACAACACACCATGGACCAGTATGGTAATATCACAACACACCATGGACCAGTATGGTAATATCACAACACACCATGGACCAGTATGGTAATATCACAACACACCATGGACCAGTATGGTAATATCACAACACACCATGGACCAGTATGGTAATATCACAACACACCATGGACCAGTATGGTAATATCACAACACACCATGGACCAGTATGGTAATATCACAACACACCATGGACCAGTATGGTAATATCACAACACACCATGGACCAGTATGGTAATATCACAACACACCATGGACCAGTATGGTAATATCACAACACACCATGGACCAGTATGGTAATATCACAACACACCATGGACCAGTATGGTAATATCACAACACACCATGGACCAGTATGGTAATATCACAACACACCATGGACCAGTATGGTAATATCACAACACACCATGGACCAGTATGGTAATATACACACCATGGACCAGTATGGTAATATCACAACACACCATGGACCAGTATGGTAATATCACAACACACCATGGACCAGTATGGTAATATCACAACACACCATGGACCAGTATGGTAATATCACAACACACCATGGACCAGTATGGTAATATCACAACACACCATGGACCAGTATGGTAATATCACAACACACCATGGACCAGTATGGTAATATCACAACACACCATGGACCAGTATGGTAATATCACAACACACCATGGACCAGTATGGTAATATCACAACACACCATGGACCAGTATGGTAATCACAACACACCATGGACCAGTATGGTAATATCACAACACACCATGGACCAGTATGGTAATATCACAACACACCATGGACCAGTATGGTAATATCACAACACACCATGGACCAGTATGGTAATATCACAACACACCATGGACCAGTATGGTAATATCACAACACACCATGGACCAGTATGGTAATATCACAACACACCATGGACCAGTATGGTAATATCACAACACACCATGGACCAGTATGGTAATATCACAACACACCATGGACCAGTATGGTAATATCACAACACACCATGGACCAGTATGGTAATATCACAACACACCATGGACCAGTATGGTAATATCACAACACACCATGGACCAGTATGGTAATATCACAACACACCATGGACCAGTATGGTAATATCACAACACACCATGGACCAGTATGGTAATATCACAACACACCATGGACCAGTATGGTAATATCACAACACACCATGGACCAGTATGGTAATATCACAACACACCATGGACCAGTATGGTAATATCACAACACACCATGGACCAGTATGGTAATATCACAACACACCATGGACCAGTATGGTAATATCACAACACACCATGGACCAGTATGGTAATATCACAACACACCATGGACCAGTATGGTAATATCACAACACACCATGGACCAGTATGGTAATATCACAACACACCATGGACCAGTATGGTAATATCACAACACACCATGGACCAGTATGGTAATATCACAACACACCATGGACCAGTATGGTAATATCACAACACACCATGGACCAGTATGGTAATATCACAACACACCATGGACCAGTATGGTAATATCACAACACACCATGGACCAGTATGGTAATATCACAACACACCATGGACCAGTATGGTAATATCACAACACACCATGGACCAGTATGGTAATATCACAACACACCATGGACCAGTATGGTAATATCACAACACACCATGGACCAGTATGGTAATATCACAACACACCATGGACCAGTATGGTAATATCACAACACACCATGGACCAGTATGGTAATATCACAACACACCATGGACCAGTATGGTAATATCACAACACACCATGGACCAGTATGGTAATATCACAACACACCATGGACCAGTATGGTAATATCACAACACACCATGGACCAGTATGGTAATATCACAACACACCATGGACCAGTATGGTAATATCACAACACACCATGGACCAGTATGGTAATATCACAACACACCATGGACCAGTATGGTAATATCACAACACACCATGGACCAGTATGGTAATATCACAACACACCATGGACCAGTATGGTAATATCACAACACACCATGGACCAGTATGGTAATATCACAACACACCATGGACCAGTATGGTAATATCACAACACACCATGGACCAGTATGGTAATATCACAACACACCATGGACCAGTATGGTAATATCACAACACACCATGGACCAGTATGGTAATATCACAACACACCATGGACCAGTATGGTAATATCACAACACACCATGGACCAGTATGGTAATATCACAACACACCATGGACCAGTATGGTAATATCACAACACACCATGGACCAGTATGGTAATATCACAACACACCATGGACCAGTATGGTAATATCACAACACACCATGGACCAGTATGGTAATATCACAACACACCATGGACCAGTATGGTAATATCACAACACACCATGGACCAGTATGGTAATATCACAACACACCATGGACCAGTATGGTAATATCACAACACACCATGGACCAGTATGGTAATATCACAACACACCATGGACCAGTATGGTAATATCACAACACACATGGACCAGTATGGTAATATCACAACACACCATGGACCAGTATGGTAATATCACAACACACCATGGACCAGTATGGTAATATACACACCATGGACCAGTATGGTAATATCACAACACACCATGGACCAGTATGGTAATATCACAACACACCATGGACCAGTATGGTAATATCACAACACACCATGGACCAGTATGGTAATATCACAACACACCATGGACCAGTATGGTAATATCACAACACACCATGGACCAGTATGGTAATATCACAACACACCATGGACCAGTATGGTAATATCACAACACACCATGGACCAGTATGGTAATATCACAACACACCATGGACCAGTATGGTAATATCACAACACACCATGGACCAGTATGGTAATATCACAACACACCATGGACCAGTATGGTAATATCACAACACACCATGGACCAGTATGGTAATATCACAACACACCATGGACCAGTATGGTAATATCACAACACACCATGGACCAGTATGGTAATATCACAACACACCATGGACCAGTATGGTAATATCACAACACACCATGGACCAGTATGGTAATATCACAACACACCATGGACCAGTATGGTAATATCACACACACCATGGACCAGTATGGTAATATCACAACACACCATGGACCAGTATGGTAATATCACACACCATGGACCAGTATGGTAATACACACACCATGGACCAGTATGGTAATATCACAACACACCATGGACCAGTATGGTAATATCACACACACCATGGACCAGTATGGTAATATCACAACACACCATGGACCAGTATGGTAATATCACAACACACATGGACCAGTATGGTAATATCACAACACACCATGGACCAGTATGGTAATATCACAACACACCATGGACCAGTATGGTAATATCACAACACACCATGGTCCAGTATGGTAATATATCACAACACACCATGGACCAGTATGGTAATATACAACACCATGGACCAGTATGGTAATATCACAACACACCATGGACCAGTATGGTAATATCACAACACACCATGGACCAGTATGGTAATATCACAACACACCATGGACCAGTATGGTAATATCACACACCATGGACCAGTATGGTAATATCACAACACACCATTGACCAGTATGGTAATATCACAAACACACCATGGACCAGTATGGTAATATAACAACACACCATGGTCCAGTATGGTAATATCACAAAACACCATGGACCAGTATGGTAATATCACAACACACCATGGTCCAGTATGGTAATATCACAACACACCATGGACCAGTATGGTAATATCACAACACACCATGGACCAGTATGGTATATCACACACACCATGGACCAGTATGGTAATATCACAACACACCATGTCCAGTATGGTAATATCACAACACACCATGGACCAGTATGGTAATATCACAACACACCATGGACCAGTATGGTAATATCACAAACACCATGGACCAGTATGGTAATATCACAACACACCTGGACCAGTATGGTAATATCACAACACACCATGGTCCAGTATGGTAATATCACAACACACCATGGTCCAGTATGGTAATATCACAACACACCATGGACCAGTATGGTAATATCACAACACACCATGGACCAGTATGGTAATATCACAACACACCATGGACCAGTATGGTAATATCACAACACACCATGGTCCAGTATGGTAATATCACACACACCATGGACCAGTATGGTAATATCACAACACACCATGGACCAGTATGGTAATATCACAACACACCATGGACCAGTATGGTAATATCACACCACACATGGACCAGTATGGTAATATCACAACAACATGGACCAGTATGGTATATCAAAACACCATGGACCAGTATGGTAATATCACAACACACCATGGACCAGTATGGTAATATCACAACACACCATGGACAGTATGGTAATATCACAACACACCATGGTCCAGTATGGTAATATCACAACACCCATGGACCAGTATGGTAATATCACAACACACCATGGTCCAGTATGGTAATATCACAGCACACCATGGTCCAGTATGGTAATATCACAACACACCATGGACCAGTATGGTAATATCACAACACACCACGGACCAGTATGGTAATATCACAACACACCATGGGCCAGTATGGTAATATCACAACACACCATGGTCCAGTATGGTAATATCACAACACACCATGGACCAGTATGGTAATATACAACACACCATGGACCAGTATGGTAATATCACAACACACCATGGACCAGTATGGTAATATCACACACACCATGGACCAGTATGGTAATATCACAACACACATGGACCAGTATGGTAATATCACAACACACCATGGACCAGTATGGTAAATTACAACACACCATGGACCAGTATGGTAATATCACAACACACCATGGACCAGTATGGTAATATCACAACACACCATGGACCAGTATGGTAATATCACAACACACCATGGACCAGTATGGTAATATCACAACACACCATGGACAGTATGGTAATATCACAACACACCATGGACCAGTATGGTAATATCACAACACACCATGGACAGTATGGTAATATCACAACACACCATGGACCAGTATGGTAATATCACAACACACATGGACCAGTATGGTAATATCACAACACACCATAAACAGTATGGTAATATCACAAAACACCATGGTCCAGTATGGTAATATCACAAACACACCATGGTCCAGTATGGTAATATCACAACACACCATGGTCCAGTATGGTAATATCACAACACCCACGGACCAGTATGGTAATATCACAACACACCATGGACCAGTATGGTAATATCACAACACACCATGGACCAGTATGGTAATTCACAACACACCATGGTCCAGTATGGTAATATCACCACCACCATGGACCAGTATGGTAATATCAAAAAACACCATGGACCAGTATGGTAATATCACAACACACCATGGACAGTATGGTAATATCACAACACACATGGACCAGTATGGTAATATCACAACACACCATGGACAGTATGGTAATATCAATACACACCATGGTCCAGTATGGTAATATCACAACACACCATGGACCAGTATGGTAATATACACACCATGGACCAGTATGGTAATATCACAACACACCATGGACCAGTATGGTAATATCACAACACACATGGAC
>WNGS01088748.1:0-14613 GCA_020271785.1 Procambarus virginalis
ACACTTTCCCCAGGAGACTCGAACCCTAGCCAGCACAGAAGCCTTCCAACTCCAGGCATAACAGGTAACGCGTTAACCCACTGCACCACACTCAGAGCCTTAAAAGAGATGGTAATTCTGGGGTATTTCAACACCCCAAAGACCACCACCTCCCAAGACCACTAGAGGAAGTGAGGGGTCAAATTACGTTTTTTCATCAAGTCCCTGTTGAATATGGGAAGACACTGTGTCTATGCTTATGCCCAACTTGCCTAAACACGCAAGAGTAGTTATTCAACTATAGAACACTTTCCCACCAGGAGACTCGAACCCTAGCCAGCACAGAAGCCTTCCAACTCCAGGCATAACAGGTAACGCGTTAACCCACTGCACCACACTCAGAGCCTTAAAAGACTCTGAGTGTGGTGCAGTGGGTTAACGCGTTACTGTTATGCCTGGAGTTGGAAGGCTTCTGTGCTGGCTAGGGTTCGAGTCTCCTGGTGGGAAAGTGTTCTATAGTTGAATAACTACTCTTGCGTGTTTAGGCAAGTTGGGCATAAGCATAGACACAGTGTCTTCCCATATTCAACAGGGACTAGATGAAAAAACGTAAACACTTTGACCCCTCACTTCCAGCTAGTGGTCTTCCAACTCCAGGTCTTTGGGGTGTTGAAATACCCAGAATTACCATCTCTTTAAGGCTCTGAGTGTGGTGCAGTGGGTTAACGCGTTACCTGTTATGCCTGGAGTTGGAAGGCTTCTGTGCTGGCTAGGGTTCGAGTCTCCTGGTGGTAAAGTGTTCTATAGTTGAATAACTACTCTTGCGTGTTTAGGCAAGTTGGGCATAAGCATAGATACAGTGTCTTCCCATATTCAACAGGGACTTGATGAAAAAACGTAAATTTGACCCCTCACTTCCTCTAGTGGTCTTGGGAGATGGTGGTCTTTGGGGTGTTGAAATACCCAGAATTACCATCTCTTTTAAGGCTCTGAGTGTGGTGCAGTGGGTTAACGCGTTACCTGTTATGCCTGGAGTTGGAAAGCTTCTGTGCTGGCTAGGGTTCGAGTCTCCTGGTGGGAAAGTGTTCTATAGTTGAATAACTACTCTTGCGTGTTTAGGCAAGTTGGGCATAAGCATAGACACAGTGTCTTCCCATATTCAACAGGGACTTGATGAAAAAACGTAAATTTGACCCCTCACTTCCTCTAGTGGTCTTGGGAGATGGTGGTCTTTGGGGTGTTGAAATACCCCAGAATTACCATCTCTCTTAAGGCTCTGAGTGTGGTGCAGTGGGTTAACGCGTTACCTGTTATGCCTGGAGTTGGAAGGCTTCTGTGCTGGCTAGGGTTCGAGTCTCCTGGTGGGAAAGTGTTCTATAGTTGAATAACTACTCTTGCGTGTTTAGGCAAGTTGGGCATAAGCATAGACACAGTGTCTTCCCATATTGAACAGGGACTTGATGAAAAAACGTAAATTTGACCCCTCACTTCCTCTAGTGGTCTTGAGAGATGGTGGTCTTTGGGGTGTTGAAATACCCAGAATTACCATCTCTTTTAAGGCTCTGAGTGTGGTGCAGTGGGTTAACGCGTTACCTGTTATGCCTGGAGTTGGAAAGCTTCTGTGCTGGCTAGGGTTCGAGTCTCCTGGTGGGAAAGTGTTCTATAGTTGAATAACTACTCTTGCGTGTTTAGGCAAGTTGGGCATAAGCATAGACACAGTGTCTTCCCATATTCAACAGGGACTTGATGAAAAAACGTAAATTTGACCCCTCACTTCCTCTAGTGGTCTTGGGAGATGGTGGTCTTTGGGGTGTTGAAATACCCCAGAATTACCATCTCTCTTAAGGCTCTGAGTGTGGTGCAGTGGGTTAACGCGTTACCTGTTATGCCTGGAGTTGGAAGGCTTCTGTGCTGGCTAGGGTTCGAGTCTCCTGGTGGGAAAGTGTTCTATAGTTGAATAACTACTCTTGCGTGTTTAGGCAAGTTGGGCATAAGCATAGACACAGTGTCTTCCCATATTGAACAGGGACTTGATGAAAAAACGTAAATTTGACCCCTCACTTCCTCTAGTGGTCTTGAGAGATGGTGGTCTTTGGGGTGTTGAAATACCCCAGAATTACCATCTCTTTTAAGGCTCTGAGTGTGGTGCAGTGGGTTAACGCGTTACCTGTTATGCCTGGAGTTGGAAGGCTTCTGTGCTGGCTAGGGTTCGAGTCTCCTGGTGGGAAAGTGTTCTATAGTTGAATAACTACTCTTGCGTGTTTAGGCAAGTTGGGCATATATATATATATATATATATATATATATATATATATATATATATATATAATAGAGGGTCTTCTGGAGAAATAGAGGAATAGAGGGTCTATAGGGGAATAGAGGGTCTATAGAGGAATAGAGGGTCTTTTGCCAAACATCCATGAAACTAAACCTGAAGACAGCACACTCCTAGGAGCTCCCCTGGGGTTGAAAGCCATCGATGAGGTCCTTGATAAGAAAATCGCCGACCTTAAGAGGATGGATGGGAGGATTGAGGATATTGATGCTCATGATGCACTCTACCTCATCACCAGATGTCTGTCCCTCCCCAGGTTAACCTACTTTCTGAGGTGTTCACCATCTTACAGTAGCCAAAAACTAAGTGAGTATGACCGGTTACTGAAATCAATGCTAGAAAAAGCCCTTAACCTCTCTCTTGATGACCTGCAGTGGAAACAAGCCTCTCTTCCCGTAAGACTTGGGGGCCTCGGAGTTCGAACAGCAACGCAAATCGCTGTTCCAGCCTTCCTGTCCTCCTTATCAGCATCCGACGACCTTGTGAAGGAAATTCTACTTGCCCACTTACATCTGCTGGCAGGTATACATGATCCCAATTTTACACGCTGTGCCACAGAGTGGGCCTCTCGTGCAGGCCCATCACCTCAACCACCATCCCCAAAAGCCCACAAGCAATCCAGCTGGGATGGCCCCATTGTAGACAAAGTTGCTGCAGAGTGCCTGGGTGCTGCACCAACACAGCACGACATTGCTCGCCTCACAGCAGTAGCAGCCCCACATGCAGGGGATTTCCTGTTAGCAACCCCAATGTCGGAAACTGGCACGCGTCTCACACCACACGCCCTCCGAATTGCTGTGGCCCTCCACCTTGCTGCAACAATCCACACCAGATATAGGTGTATTTGCGGCGAGGTGGTGGCTGACAGGTACGGCCACCATAGCCTACTCTGCCAAAGCACAGGAGGATGGCACTCGAGGCACAGTGAAGTTAACGACATAATCAAGAGGAGCCTCACCACAGCTGGATGCCCAGCTGAGAGAGAGCCTCGTTACCTAACGCCCCGTAACTCTGATGCTCTTATTGGTCGCCCGGATGGTATCACAGTGAACCCCTGGAAGAATGGCAAGCAGTTGGTATGGGACTACACGTGCGTATCAACCCTGGCTAACACCTACATTGACCTCAGTGTTGCACAACCAGGTGGCGCTGCCACCCACAGGGAAGCAGCCAAATCCCGTAAGTATAGAGAACTGGATCACCACTACAATTTTGTCCCCATTGCTTCTGAGACACTCTGCGCCTGGGGTAAAAGTGCTACCAGTTTTTTGAAGGAACTGGGTTCTAGGCTCATTGAAACAACATGGGACCCTAGAGCTGCCAGCTTTCTTTTCCAGCGCCTCAGCGTGGCGATACAGAGGGGAAATGCTCACTGCATTCAGGGTTCCTGCCCGCCATCTGAGGAGCTGAAGGAACTCGACAACCTATGATAAATATCTTTGTAACCTATATGTAACTCCTTTTTTTGTAACAAAGTTCAAATAGAGCAAAAATATGTGTACATACAAAAGAATGGGGGTGGTAGGAGAAGAAAATATTAGTGTTCAGTGAGAAACCACAAGGTCTCCTCTGAATACGTTTTATTTTCTTCTCCGAGGCTATGGGTCCCCACATTGGCACAAGAGGTGGTACCCTCACAAATTTATATATATATATATATATATATATATATATATATATATATATATATATATATATATATATATGTGAGAAAGCTGCATGAACGCGCAAGCCATATATCACTAAGAACTCTTTGACCCGGCCAGGATTCGAACCCATGCCGTCCAGGATCACCCCTAAACGTACACAGTACCGTGACCACCGCACCAATGATCGTCTATAAGGATTGGTCAGTCTTGGTGCTTATTAACTAAGCTCCCAGACTGATCAACCCCCGACGACACTCATGGATCCATTTGGGTACAGTTTTTCATCAAATTCTGGCGCATGCACGGGCCGCACCGAGCTCAACATGTGTGAGAAAGCTGCATGAACGCGCAAGCCATATATCACTAAGAACTCTTTGACCCGGCCAGGATTCGAACCCCATGCCGTCCAGGATCACCCCTAAACGTACACAGTACCGTGACCACCGCACCAATGATCGTCTATAAGGATTGGTCAGTCTTGGTGCTTATTAACTAAGCTCCCAGACTGATCAACCCCCGACGACACTCATGGATCCATTTGGGTACAGTTTTTCATCAGCCTGAAATCCCCGAAGGAATTTGTTGACTTACTGCGGGGAACACGGGCTACAGGGATAAGAGCATCGTTGGACGTAGAATCACTGTTCACCAACGTACCTGTGGATGAAACAATCGGGATGATAGTGGACCGAGTGTATCGAGACCCGGCCTGTACTCCCCTTGACATGCCAGAAAATATCCTGAGGAAACTACTCCAAGCTTGTACTAAGGAGGCACCCTTCTTGAGCCCGGATGGGCACATGTATAAGCAAGTAGATGGGGTCGCTATGGGTTCTCCCCTAGGCGTCCTGTTTGCAAACTTCTACATGGGTACTATTGAGGAAAAAGTCTTAGTCGACTTGAACTTGAAACCGGCCATATACTGCAGGTATGTTGACGACATTTTTACACAGGTACCTGATGTCAGACATCTGCAGGAGCTGAAAGAAGCGTTTGAGCAGAATTCTGTGTTACGTTTCACTTACGAGATGGAGAAGGATGGGAAGCTGCCCTTTCTAGATGTAACAGTCATGGAAAGGAGCGGAGGTTTCCACACTGCAGTCTACACTAAGGAAACAAACATAGGAATGTGCCTAAATGCCAACAGTGACTGCCCAGATAGGTACAAGAGGAGTGTTGTTAACGCTTATGTCGACCGTGCTCTCAGCCACAGCTCAGAATGGAAGCAAGTCGACGAAGAACTCTGTAGAGTAAGGCAGGTCCTAGTCAACAACGGCTTCTCCAATGGTTTCATTGAAGACATTATAAGAAGGAAAGTGAAACGCCATGCAACCTCTGAAGATACAACTAACACAACACCTATACCCCTATTAGACTATTTTACAGGAACTTCTTCTCCACAGCTCATAAAACGGAGGAAAGGATCCTGAAAGATATTGTTAATAGAAACGTTATCCCTACAGACAAAAATCAGAAGATACAATTGACGATTTACTATAAAACCAAGAAAACTGCCAACCTACTCATGAGAAACTCTCCAGACACAAAGCAGAACGCTTTGAAAGAGACCAATGTCGTCTATGCCTTCAAATGCCCACTTGGGGACTGTAAGCCCCAAAGAACTCAATATATAGGCAAGACAACAACATCTCTTTCCAGGCGATTAACGATGCATAAGCAACAGGGCTCTATCAAGGAACATATAATCTCTTCCCACAACCAAACCATCACCAGAGACATCTTAACAAACAACACAGAAATCATTGATAGATACAGCGACAACAGGCGGCTTGACATCTGCGAGGCACTACACATCAAGAAGTCAACACCAGCAATCAACAGCCAATTAACGCACAACTATATTCTACCCACTTCAAGACTCCGCTCCAATATAGAAACATCAAGAAATATGGGCCAATAGGCCTTCTGCAGTTACAGATCTATTCTTCCCTTTAGCTTATACCCATTGTTTCGTGTTCTGTGTTTGTTCTCACCTCACCCCAAACCATTGTAACATGTCACCTCACCCAAATGCAGGTATAAAAAGAAAAGCTGTTTAAACTCTGTTCAGTGTGTGTAACTAAAGTCTTTGAAAATGTAATAAGTTTTACGAAACGCGCTCAAGTGTCGCGTCAGACTAAGAAATAAAGAATGAATTTTAGAGAATTGATTTTTCATTTACCGTCATCAGTAAAAACAAACATAAGGAAAATTGAGAAAATTCGTGTTAGAATTATTAATCTTACTTTTTCGGTCATATTTAATAACATATATATATATATATATATATATATATATATATATATATATATATATATATATATATATATATATATATATATATATATATATATATATATATGTCGCACCTAGTAGCCAGAACGCATTTCTCAGCCTACTATGCAAGGCCCGATTTGCCTAATAAGCCAAGTTTTCTTGAATGAACTTGAAATTTTCTCTAATTTTTTTTCTTATGAAATGATAAACCTACTCATTTCATTATGTATGAGGTCAATTTTTTTTATTGGAGTTAAAATTAACGTAGATATATGAACTGAACCTAACCAACCCTACCTAACCTAACCTAACCTATCTTTATAGTTAGTTAGGTAGGTAGCCGAAAAATTAGGTTAGGTTAGGTTAGGTAGTCGAAAACAATTATTGAATCATGAAACTTGGCTTATTAGGCAAATTGGGCCTTGCATAGTAGGCTGAGAAGTGCGTTCTGCTACTAGGTACGACATTTAACAAGGAAACTAAATGGCAAGGAAAACTGCCATTTAACTCTGAATACATAAGGTTGTTCGCTTCACCTACCACCTCCCTTTTTATGGTAACACTTTATTAAGCAAGTTATACAGTTACATATCTGATTGTATACAAAAAATGAACATTAAGAGGACACAAAAAGTTTGCTTCCTAGAGGCTGTATATTTCCTCGAACTCCTCCGACTTTTTTGCAGGAACCGAGGATGCAGCGAGCATTCCCCTCTGGATCGCGACACTGAGGTGCCGAAAGAGAAACTTGCCCTCTAGGGTCTCTTGTGTGTCAATGAGCTTGGAACCAAGATCCTTTAGAAACCTTCTTGCACTCTCCCCCCAATGGGCCTAGGGTCCCAGACCCTATTGGAACGAAGTTGTACCGATCATCTAATTGCCTGTACTTGGCTGACTTGTCTCTTTCTCTGTGTTCGCCGCGACTCCTGCTGTGCTGGCAGAGAGGCTGATGTATGTGGCTGCCAGGGTGGATACGCAAGTATAGTCCCATGCCAACTGTCTGCCACCCTTCCACGGACGCAGTGTGATTCCGTCTGGTCGGCCGGCAAAGCTAACAGTCACGGTTCAGAAGGTTGCGGGGCTCTCTCTCCGCTGGACACTGGGCAGAGGCAAGGCTTCTTTGAATGATGTCGTTGACTTCGTCGTGTCTAGTGTGCCAACCACCAGATTTCCACAGTGCAGCCATGCAATCCATATTCGTCAGCATCTGCCTCGCCGCAATACACCTATGAACCGTGTGATAGGGGCAGCAAGACGGAGAGCGACTGCAATACGGAGCTCCTGCGGATCAGACGTGTGCCTGTCGCAGACATAGGGACTGCCAAAAGGAAGTCCCCTGCATGGGAAGCCTGCACAGCTGTGAGGCGTGCACGATCACTGGGGTTGTTGCTGCCTCCAGCAAAGCTGTGGCTTCTTTGTCTGCAATGGGGCTGTCCCAACTGGATTGTTTTCTTGGCTTTCGGCATGGTGGTCTGAGTGCTGGGTCTGCCATGGCACCATTTCATGCCGTGTAGTGGGGTCCTGTATCCCCGCTACATCACTGAGGTGTCAGGAAGAATTTCCTTAACCAGTCATCTGATGCTGAGAGGAAGACAGGAAGGCTGGGACAGCAATTGGGTGGCGGTGCGGACACCCAAGCCACCGAGCCTAACAGGAAGAGTGGCTTGTTTCCACTGGCACTCGTTGAGGGGAGATTAACAACTTTTTCCAGCATGGTCTTCAGTAAGAGGTCATACTCTTCAGNGGCTTCTGGCTGAGGCCAGGGAACGCATCGTAGAGCTAAGGCAGACAGATTGGGAAACTTTTGTCAGTGGTCTCATCTCTCACACATCTAGTGAGGAGATTGGATCCTAAGTCGGGCATGGAAGGATATCAACAAGATCAAAGGAAAAAGTGCTGCAGAGATCTCGCACCTTAATCCTCCGCACAGAGCAAATCAGGTTATTGATGCTTGGGCCACGACTTCCAGCTTTGACAGTCTTCCTCTACCCACACACATTGAATTAATAATAGATTTGTTGATAGAGGAAGGATCCTTGACTTCATGCTTCATCAAGAGGATGACTGTGACATGATTTTTACTAAATACGAACTAGACTCTGCTCTATATAAAGGCAAAGCTACATCACCCAGGGAGGATGGAGTTACTTACGGCATACTGCGTATGCTTCTGCTAGTTCCACGGAATCCCTTGCTTCAATTGTATAATATGAGCTATGTAACTGGGAAGCTTCCAAAGTCATGGACCAACAGTCTTATTATTCCCATTCCTAAACCAAACCAGCAGAGTGCTTTTCGCCCAATCTCCCTCACTAGATGTCTCTGTAAGTGTCTTGAGAGGATGGTTCTCAACCGTCTCCTTTACAGAATTAGTAACATGTTGTCTCCCCAGATATATGACTTTATGCATGGAAAGAGTGTACATCACTGTATTACCACATTCCTCACCCTGCATACTGATAGGTCATACACCACTTTCCTAGATCTTAAGTCAGCCTTTGATATTGCTAACCACACGTTATTCTGAGCGAACTTGCTAAAATGAATGTTGGAGGATGGCTTCTACGGTGGATAAGAGGCTATCTGTCCAACAGGAAGTCATCTGCACTGTTCCAAGGGCATAGGAGTGTAACGAGAGATTTTGAACTTGTCACTCCACAGGGAGGTGTCCTTAGTCCTTCTCTGTTCAATGTGTTAATCAATGTACTTTTAAACTTAGTAACTAGAAGGCCCAGCGAACATTGATCCACACCAATCGGTATACCAACACCCAAAATGTTCTGAACTCTGCATTGTACACATGTCAGGAACTATGCTTAGTCATCTCAGTAGAGATAACAAAGATCCTGAACTGACGCCCACACAGACGGGGTGGGGCCGTTCGCAAAATGCAGTTGGATGATGGCTCTCTGCTCGACTATGTAACCAGATACAAATACCTTGGTCTTGAGGTTCTACTGTGCCGCAATGTTGTAGCCAGACTGGGTCGCCAATGTAGAGAGAGGCTCCGTGCTCTCAAGGCTGTGGCAGACTACCATCCAAGGTATGGTGCAAATGTGAGAATTGGCATAATGATGTATCTCTCATATATTAGGTCACTGATTGATTATGCTGCACCCATGCTTGCTCTAGTGCCTGAGAGAATGCTTGGAGGCTGGAAAAGATGCAAAACGAAGCCATGAGGATTATCCTCGGATGCCCCCGTACAACTAAATTACTAAACATGAGGAAGGAACTGAATATTTCATGTGTAAGTGATCGTATCATTGAAATTAATGTTTTGATTGGTATCAAGATGCTTAGGCTAACCCACCCTAACCCCTGCACTGAAGCCCTCCAAGCCTTCTTCCTTGAAGGTCAGCATCCCTCCAAATGGGCTACCATGACTGCCACTGTGCTCAGAATGTATAATATTCATCACCTCTACCAAGAGACACAACAACAATAACACTTTCCTGCCCCGTGGGAGATCACTCCTTTCCAAATTACTGTCCCTCCCTTTCCCACCCAAGGAACTGATTAAAGAACACGCCTTGCTTCGACAAGAAGCAAAGTACAATGCCTTAAACCAAATTGATGCTTTAGTCAGAGAGCGCTCACTTTCCCAGATTATTTACACTGATGGATCCTTGCATCAGTCCTATGGTGCAGCTGGAAGTGCAGTTGTTGTGACAGGGAGAGATGGTTCCTTCTCCCATGAGTGTGGAGCGCGTCTAAGTAACTGGCCTCCACTCTTCAGACAGAGTTGGTTTGCCATAATCCTTGCACTCGATCGCGTATATGAATCCAAAGTTGACACGCTAATTGTAAGTGACTCCTTGTCATCCTTGACTGCCCTCAGCTCCCCAAGGCATAACTGTGACGTGCTTATCTCTGAAGCTAGGCACAGATATAGTGAAATAATCAATGATGGAGTCAGAGTTTGTCTCCTGTCGGTTCCTTCCCATATTGGTCTCCGAATACATGATAGAACTGATGAGTTGGCCAAGACTTTTGCTCCTGAAGAGGGAATTGATTACCAACTTGGACTGCCCATCAGCAGCCTGAGGGCAGTAATATTCAGGGAACATCAACTGAATTTCGGAGACCTGAGGCAAAGTGAAATTCACACCAGTTCCTCCATCTATCATCATTCAATTATGCAGGAAGAACCGCACTTCTATGGGTCATCCAATAATGTTAGCAGACTTCTAGATGTTACCACTGCTAGGCTTAGGCTCGGCTACAAGTACCTCTGGGAGTTTGTAACATCTGCTGATGTAGATTTGACTAAATGTAAACTCTGTCAGCAGAACTATTCGCATACTTTGCGTCATTATATAATGGAATGTGAAAAAATCGCGGAATTCAGAGATAACACCATTAATGGTGTACAAGAAATTTGTAAGTACTTCATTCATAATGATGTGCTGCCCGAAATCTAAGCGAAGTATCCAAAATTTGCTTACTGTAGGTAATGCATGCACATGACTGTAAAGCTGCTGCCCAGTTGGGTGGGCGTGGAGGACATGACTGCAATGCTGCCGTCCAGTTGGGTGGGTGTGCAGCACATGACTGTAAAGCTGCCGCCCAGTTGGGTGGGTGTGGAGGACATGACTGTAAAGCTGCCTCCCAGTTGGGTGGGTGTGGAGGACATGACTGTAAAGCTGCCACCCAGTTGGGTGGGTGTGCAGCACATGACTGTAAAGCTGCTGCCCAGTTGGGTGGGTATGGAGCACACGACTGTAAAGCTGCCGCCCAGTTGGGTGGATGTGGAGCACATGACTGTAAAGCTGCCGCCCAGTTGGATGGGTTTCGAGCACATGACTGTAAAGCTGCCGCCCAGTTGGGTGGGTGTGGAGGACATGACTGTAAAGCTGCCGCCCAGTTGGGTGGGCGTGCAGCACATGACTGTAAAGCTGACGCCCAGTTGGGTGGGTATGGAGCACACGACTGTAAAGCTGCCGCCCAGTTGGGTGGGTGTGCAGCACATGATTGTAAAGCTGCCGCCCAGTTGGATGGGTTTGGAGCACATGACTGTAAAGCTGCCGCCCAGTTGGGTGGGTGTGGAGCACACGGCTGTAAAGCTGCCGTCCAGTTGGGTGGGTGTGGAGCACACGACTGTAAAGCTGCCGCCCAGTTGGGTGGGTGTGGAACATGTCTGTAAAGCTGCCGCCCAGTTGGGTGGGTGTGGAGCACATGACTGTAAAGCTGCCGCCCTGTTGAGTGGGTGTGAAACATGACTGTAAAGCTGCCGCCCAGTTGGGCGGGTGTGAAACATGACTGTAAAGCTGCCGCCCAGTTGGGTGGGTGTGCAGCAAGACTAGTAACAGTGTGATTCACCATAGATGTAAAATGCCTTGTATAGTGATTGTTGTGAGCCTCTTGTTGAATCACTTGTGATACAAAAGATTATTGATGTGTGTATTTGTGTAGGTGATTGAATATGTATGTGTATATATGTAATATGTATATATATGTACATGTATCTATGAGTATGTGTACATGTATATATAATGTACATATCTGGGAACCAAAGGGCTGGCGTACCGAAAGGGAAACTATGAGGAGATGAATAAATTCCTATGGGATATACATTGGGACACAGAACTCGGAACCAAGTCCGTACAAGACATGATGGACTATGTCACCCAAAAATGTCAGGAGGCTGTAAGCAGGTTTGTCCCAGCCCGACAGGAAAAAACAGAGAAGCAAAGAAAGAATCCGTGGTTTAATAGGGAATGTATGAAAGCAAAAGAGCTGAACAAAAGGGCATGGAGGAACTTCCGTAATAACAGAACACCAGAGAGTAGAGAGATACCAGAGAACCAGGAACGAGTATGTCAGTGTGAGAAGAGCAGCTGAGAAAAGGTATGAAAATGATATAGCTAATAAAGCCAAGACTGAACCAAAGCTACTACACAGCCACATCAGGAGGAAGACTACAGTGAAGGAACAGGTGATGAAACTTAGGGTGGGCGAGGACAGGTACACAGAGAATGACAAAGAGGTGTGTGAAGAACTCAACAAAAGGTTCCAGGAGGTCTTTACAATAGAACAGGGAGATGTCACGGCGTTAGAAAAGCTGGCAGCAAACCAGGTGACCTTGGATAGGTTCGAAATTACAAAAGATGAGGTCAAAAAGCACCTATTGGAGCTGGATGTGAGAAAAGCTGTTGGGCCGAATGGAATCTCGCCATGGGTATTGAAAGAGTGTGCAGGAGCACTTTGCTTACCACTCTCCATAGTGTATAGTAAGTCACTGGAAACGGGGGACCTACCAGAAATATGGAAGACTGCTAATGTAGTACCAATATACAAAAATGGTGACAGACAAGAGGCACTGAACTACAGGCCAGTGTCCTTAACTTGTATACCATGCAAGGTGATGGAGAAGATTGTGAGAAAAAACATAGTAACACATCTGGAGAGAAGAGACTTCGTGACAACCCATCAACATGGGTTCAGGGAGGGTAAATCTTGCCTTACAGGCCTGACAGAATTCTATGATCAGGTGACAAAAATTAAGCAAGAAAGAGAAGGGTGGGCGGACTGCATTTTTTCGACTGTTTGAAAGCCTTTGACACAGTACCCCATAAAAGGTTGATGCATAAGCTGGAGAAACAGGCATGAGTAACTGGAAGGGCGCTCCAGTGGATAAGGGAGTACCTAAGCAATAGGAAGCAGAGAGTTACAGTGAGGGGTGAGACCTCAGACTGGCGTGAAGTCACCAGTGGAGTACCACAGGGCTCTGTACTTGGACCTATCCTGTTTCTGATATACGTAAATGATCTCCCAGAGGATATAGACTCATTCCTCTCAATGTTTGCTGACGACGCCAAAATTATGAGAAGGATTAAGACAAAGGAGGACAGCTTGAGGCTTCAAGAAGACCTGGACAAGCTGCAGGAATGGTCGAACAAATGGCTGTTAGAGTTTAACCCAAGCAAATGTAATGTAATGAAGATAGGGGTAGGAAGCAGGAGACCAGATACAAGGTACCATTTGGGAGATGAAATACTTCAAGAGTCAGAGAGAGAGAAAGACCTGGGGGTTGATATCACGCCAGACCTGTCCCCTGAAGCTCATATCAAGAGGATAACATCAGCAGCATATGCCAGGTTGGCTAACATAAGAACGGCCTTTAGAAACTTGTGTAAGGAACCTTTCAGAACATTATATACCACATATGTCAGACCAATCCTGGAGTATGCGGCTCCAGCATGGAGTCCATATCTAGTCAAGCATAAGACTAAACTGGAAAAGGTTCAAAGGTTTGCCACCAGACTAGTACTCGAGCTGAGAGGTATGAGCTACGAGGAGAGACTACGGGAATTAAACCTCACTTTGTTGGAAGACAGAAGAGTTAGGGGGGGGCATGATCACCACATTCAAGATTCTCAGGGGAATCGACAGGGTTGATAAAGACAGGATGTTTAACACAAGGGGCACACGCACTAGGGGACAAAGGTGGAAACTGAGTGCCCAAATGAGCCACAGAGATATTAGAAAGAACTTTTTTAGTGTCAGAGTGGTTGACAAATAGAATGCATTAGGGCAGTGATGTGGTGGAGGCTGGCTCTATACACAGTTTCAAGTGTAGATATGATAGAGCCCAATAGGCTCAGGAAACTGTACACCTGTTGATTGACGGTTGAGAGGCGGGACCAAAGAGCCAGAGCTCAACCCCGCAAGCACAACTAGGTGAGTACAACTAGGTGAGAATATAACAATTAATAATTGTGTAACTAGCGTCAAAAAATTGTTATTTGCTAGCTAAACGAACTAGAGGGTTCAGTTCCTGAACCGATTATGTGCCTCTGTAATCCTTTACACCACCGCCCACGGGATGGGTATGGGGTGCATAATAAAGAAAGAAATTGAATGTAACTTACCTTATCTCTAAATGTAACCATATGTCAGTTCAGTTCATGCTGTTAATCTCAATTAGTCTAAATCTTAGTTTTTAAGGTTTTCCCAGATCTTGCCCAAAGCGCTGTGCGTATTAGTGCTTTAGGCATAGTATATACTTGTTCTTTCTTGAAATTCAACATTCTACTTGTAACTCCCAACCACTCCCAACACCACCACCACTCCCAACACCACCACCACTCCCAACACCACCACCACTCCCAACACCACAACCACTCCCAACACTACCACCACTCCCAACACAACCACCACTCCCAACACCAAAACACCTCCCAACACCACCACCACTCCCAACACCACAACCACTCCCAACACCACCACCACTCCCAACACCAACCACCAACTCCCAACACCACCACCACTCCCAACACCACTCCCATCACCACCGACCACTCCCAACACCACCACCACTCCCAACACCACCACCACTCCCAACGCCAACACCGGCCGTGGAAGTAGTGG